>SNQJ01S0026827.1:153507-195837 GCA_010110895.2 Picea sitchensis | reverse complement strand
CCCCCCTCTTTCTCTCCCTCTGTCTGCCTCTCACTATTAGGGACCTAACCTCCCTAATCCATCACGCAGGAGAAGAATATATTTTCCATGTAATAAATACTGACATTAATTAATAAGGCCTATTTAATAATGTGAAAAAGTATAATTTAAGAATACTTAATAGAAGTTTCCTCTTCTAGAAATATATTCCTCTAGAATGTTCTTTAGAAGATAGAATTAGTATAAATAAGATCAAGAAACATGATAAAGCTTTGTCTCAATAATTATTGTAATATATTGTTTCTCTACTGGAGGTTTACCCCTCGAAGAGACAAGTGAAAATTTCTTTCTATCAATAAATGTATCATTTTTGGTGTTGTGGTTCTCTACAGTTTGTTGTTCCACTGGTATTTTCTGCAGTATTTATGTTCTCTACTTAATATAATAGATATGGTACCTAAAAAGTGGTATCAGAGAAATTTCCTCTGTGGAAAATGTGGGAATCATTTTTTCCATGATAAAGACGTGTACTACCATTATATTTAAAACACAAAGATCTATCATTTAGTGGGTAAAACTATGGTGGGGAAAACTGCATGAAAGAAATAAAGACAGTTTCATGGGGTTGCTAGAAACAATCATTTAACCTTGTTGGAAACCTCTGTAACACCTATTTTTACCCTTCGATTACTACCGCATTATAAATAATATGTACATGGTCATCACTCCCACTTATTGTTAGGTATATTGGGATTCCACTAGGTCTTCTAAAACCGACCCTAGATTAGTTGATCGGTTGCCTGCCTACTATAGTGACACCGAGAACAACACTTGAGAAGATACTCTTTAGTACCTGGGTAATAGTATAGTATGGCTAAGGGTATGGTCAAGGATCCTTAGTTGGTTCCATGAGATATTAGGTCAATTACTAATGTTCTACCTTGCACATATATCAGAGAGCTATAGAAAAGGGAAAGCCCTTATCTGTAGGAACCCTAAAAACCATAAAAATTGGGAAGGAAACATAATAGAAAAGGAACAGACGAGATATTTTGTCGTGAAACCCTACCTCCTACATTCGTCTTGCAAAATTCCTATAGAATATTTACTACTAACAATTTGGGAACTTTCTCACTGCAGTATTCTTCAGGTCGGAGTATAACTTTGTAGGAGTAAAAAAAACCTAGCATAGTGGTCCCATAAACACCCTTATTCAGGACCTATTCCATTGGATTCCTCTCTCTATCATAATCACAGTGGTACCTACCATTTTTAATCATGTTTTTCCATGGACCCAACCCCCTTCTCGACACCCATTTTTGAGATCTATCCCATTATATTCCTCTCCTCACCCTGATCGTCATGGTACCTATCATTTTTCAACCTTTTTTTCTATGGACCCAACACCCTTCCTGACACCATTATTTTACACCTATCCCATTGGATTCTCTTGTTTCCCTTATCCCACTGACATATATCACATGTTCATCCTTTTTTTTCTAGTCAACCCACTTACCCTCCTTGGCACCCCTCCTCTCCAAATGACCAACCCTCGGAACCAATACCTGCAAACTAGCATAAAATAGAACAAGGAGAACATCCAACACATGACTTCTAACATTGCTTCCATCAATGTCATATTTGAAAACTTCTACAACCAATTCCATAATGAATTTGAATCCATGGATACCAAATTCATGAGTGAGTTTGACACCATCAAATCCACTCTCAACCAGTTGTTGAATCAATCCTTGGGCCCTTCCTTATCTAAACAAATGTCACACTTAGATGGTGTTAACTCCTCCAAGACTATGGCCTTTCAATCCATCTCCTTTCATCATGATCCCCATCTTATCATAGTTTAGGTAAATAAATTTGATGGCTTAGATCCCACGGGCTGGGTCACTCAAATAGAGCATTATTTTTCTTTGCATGGAATTACTAATGAGTTGGCCAAAATTTATTATGTTTTTCTCTACTTGGATCCTAAACACTGGTAGTGGTGGAAATGGAGTAAAAATGCACGCTAGGGACATGTTTCTTGGACCTAGTTTGTTACAGAGCTACATAGATGCTTTGACCTTGACACCCACTATTTAGGCCATTTGACCAAGTTGAAATAGTCAAGATTAGTGGAAGACTTTGTAGCCACATTTGAGCACTTGGTTTTTAGAATGGAGGGCATGAAAAATTTCTTCTTTATGGAGTGTTTTATTAGTGGCGTAAAGGATAAAATATGTGCCCATGTCCTCATGGCTCACCCCCAGACTTGGTTGGAAGCTACTCAATGAACCAAAGAAGAAAAATAGATTGTTTTTTCCTAGAGTAGAAAGCCCTATTTTCTTCCCCGACCTCAACCTACCAATCCTTCCCCTCATGCCACCCCTCTCAAGATCCAAAAATTAATTTGGGAAGAAATGGATAAACACCAACTCAAGGGTCTTTTCTATAATTGCGATGAAAAATATTTTCTTGGGAACAAGTGTAAGGAACATAAGCATTTTATTGTCATTTCTGAGGATGTTTATTATGAGAAGGATGAAGCTTCCCTTGTGGAATAACTACGCCCCACAAATGATACTACTCTTCCCCTGATCCACCAAAAGTTGAACCAATGATTTTGTTTCATTCCCTCACTAACTTATCTGCTCCCCAAGCCCTCAAGATCATTGGATACATTAAGAATAGGAAATTCATAATCCTTCATAATAGTGGCAATAGCCATAATTTTATTCATTATTTCATTTCCTAAGAAATAAATTTCTATATCCATACCATCAACAATTTTCAAATCATGATTTCCAATGGTGGTTCCATGAAATGTGGTGGGTGTTGTGAAAATGTGCTCCTACAAATTAGTCAATACCACCTGAAATATCATATGTTTTATATCAACATAGGAGGTTGTGACAATGTTCTTGGTGTTGGATGGTTACACACTGTGGTCCCCGTCCTCAATATGGATTTTAAGGAATTAACCATGCAATTACAATAGGAGGGACAACAATATCAGTTCCAAAAAATCACAATAGGATACCCTAAGATCATAATTTCCCATCGAATGGAAAATATTCTAAAAAAAGGTCATTCGGGCATTATTTACCAACTCCATTCCATTCAAGAAGTTGATACACCTTCGGTGCATCCTAACCTCCAATATATACTATCCCAACACCAAGATATTTTTACCACTCCCCATGGAATTCCCCTTTATTGTGGTATTCATGATTATTCCATTTCTCTAGTCTATCGCATGCCCAACCCCCTAAGTATCTTTTTAAGGGATGGTGGTATAAATTTTCCTCTTTATTACAATGCCCTAAATTCCTAGAATGAGGAAAACATCGCCATGTGCTCACCAAGATATTTCTAACGACTAAAACCTTGCCTAAAATCAAGCTCTGGTTTGAAAGTTATAGCCTTCCAATTTTTTGGTGGTGTCATTGTCCAATGGCCATCCCCTTCACCACATGGCATCCATGTATCTTCACCTTTCTTGTACCATATGACATGGGATGGTCGTGACCTAGGTTTTCATCCCTTGGTGATGACGTGGCTGCTGGTTGCAGGGAATATCTCCCGGTTATCACAAAGACCAGGCCTTCGACCCTCTATCATTATTGTACAGCTATACAACATCCCCAGAGACCCGAAGTCCTGAAGCATCCTTCTACTCCAAAATATATGGTGGGTATATATCCACCCTTAAATCAGATGGTTGATATTTGTCTGCACTTAACACATGGTTTAGACTTGACAAGGGGGGGAGGTCCCACACCTAACTCGCGACCAATCCCATGATACCATGTGGACCCATCTAAGCACGCCACATCACCATAGTGTACGTGGGCCCGTAAAATCAGAGTTGGACACTAAAACATGGGTAACTTCAATGCTTTGGTATGTCGACGCTTAGGCGTTTAACGCCCCCTCCTATATACTTGAATATCACAGAGTCCCGGAGTCCTGAAGTTCTGAAGTAATGAAGTCCCAGACTTCCTTTACCTATATACTTAGGCCTTCATCCTTTGTGATGGTTTCACCAGTTGAACCTTATATCTCTTGGAGTAAGACTTCAATGAAGTTCTTACTCTACCTCCCCACTTGTTGATCAAACAATGGAGAAAGTTTCCTAATGGATCCTCAATCTATGGTCCACAACGCACATGAGTTCATTCCCTCGATATGATGGTTGGAGGGATTTAGCCACTTCGGTACTAACCCTTTGATTTCCCCAAAGTTTTATTTGCTGGAGAGATCAAAAGAGGGGAGATGATTGCTTGTTTTTGGTAGTAGTACCACTTACTCTATCCTTCCACTATACTCGATACAACGGTTGAGATAGATCTCAAAGGGTCCTTAGATCAATGTCTCGGGCCACTTCACGACTTCGACATTTGGGGATTCCGACCACTTCCAACTTTTTCATGCACGGATTTGGTTAGAGTAGAATGAACATAACTAGTATCTGATGGGCAGGAAGGGTTCTAAAGGATCCTTATATCTATGGATTATGTCACTTCGTGAGTTCGACATGATTGGAGTAATGTGAATTTTAAACATCTCGGAGTCCCGAACCTCTGAAGTCTCGAAGCTCGAACGGATTAGCTTCTTTTGAGTGTAGCGAAGGGTTCCAGGGTCCTGGTCATATGGGAATTTGAAAATCCCCAGAGGGAAACTTGTCATAGCTATATTATCACATGCAAGGTCAAGTGAATTATCAATGGAGGAAATGTGTGATGATTTTAAAAAGTAATTCTATTGAGTTATTTCTTATTTATGTTATGATTAAAAAATTAATTGTTTCTATATAACATAAGAATGTATTTTATTCTATATATGATTATAACATTAACTTTCTTTTTTAAATTTAGTCACAAGGTTTATATGAGAATACAAGAGGAAATGGTTAATATGTTGAATGAGCAGAGTTGGGAGAATGTTAGACTCAACTATCCAGATGCAAGCTCTTCAACAACATTGAGTCAATTTTTTGTTGCATTCAAAAAGGTATGTTGATTGATTACATTCATTTTATTCATTTGTACATTAATTTATTTTGATTTTATTAGTTATAGATATATAATTAGATGCTTGTTTGTTTCATTAAATATTCCAAAGAAGAATATAGTTGGAGTACCTCAAACCTTCAAAATTATATTCAAAAAACTAAGTTTGAAAGAGAAAGAAGGCGACATCTTCAAAATGTTGAGCTTGATGACCACCTTGATCACTACATTTGGAATGGTCTTGATACTATTCAATATAAAGTGATATTAGGGGATTGCGGAAAAATTGCAAATCTTGTTCCTAAAAAGATATACTCCCTAGTTATTGCAGCTATCCCTCATGGTTATAATATCCAAAACATTGAATATGATATTGAGCCTTATACTTACCAAGCTTTCAGTAAAGTGGTTATGGGATTTCTGGAAGTCACAACAACACCATTTTGTGGATTTTTGTTTTTTCATTCAAACACACAACAAGGATTAGTACAATCAAGTTTCAAGGGAAAAGAAAAGACAATGATGCAACTTTATTGGTAAAATATTGAAATTATTTGTTTATCAATTAAGATTATAAATCTATTTTATTAATTCACAAGTTAATTGAATTTGTACTTATTTATGTTACAGGAAAAAACCTAATATTCATAGTTCCAATAGTGAGCCATTTACACATGATATTGAAAGTATACATCTTGCAAGCTGGACAAAAGATGATACTTATGATTCTATTCTTTAGAATGTAAAGGATGGAAAGAATCCTAGTAGTTTATTGGTTTACAATGTCGTGGCTAGAAAGCTAACATATGAGGAAAATGATTTCAAAGGAGAGATCGTTAACATTTATCAAAATCCACAAGCACTAATTAATTATCTTATAGATACATTTTCAAATGAAGGAGATTCAGTTTTGTATTTGTTCTCTGGTTTAGGTAAGATTTATGATATAACATTTATTAAATCATAATTCACTCTTTATTATTTTTAATTTATGTTGTTTTACATTATTTAATTTAATTACTTATTTTATATTTGGTGATTAGGTACAACATTAGCATGATGCTTATAAAAATGAAGGAATTGCAGAGCCATTGAAAGTGACATAGTGCAATGCGATTTTATTCAACAAAGAATTAATGTTGTTTGAGCTCTTCTAGATGAAATGCAAGAAATTGGCTTGAGGAAAGGAGATTTTAATGACTCAAAGGTAGAAAAAATATCACAGGAACCTCAAGTACCATTAAGAGCTCTACTTGAAAAAGATCACTTTGGAGAACTTGTGGATATCAATAATTCAATGGAAGAACAACATGAGCCAAATGAGCCAATGGAAGCACAAAATGATGTACAAGAAAATGATGATGTGTCTTTTGAGAATGATGAATTTGGTATATATGACATTGTTGATTAGTTTTAGGATTCCCTTGAAGGCAATGTTGAATTTTGCAAATTTTTGATGAGTTATAATTGTAATGTTTTGACTTTCAGATTTTAAAATAAGAATAAATATGCATCTATTGTTGTTTTATGATGAATATGTTTTATTATTTTCATTTTATTTTTATTTTTATGTTATTTAATATGGTAGAGAAAATGACATTAAATATTGTCAAGTTTTTACTGTAAATCCATAAAAATATCATTAAAAATGTTAATTTTTATTATTTTTTCCTTTTTTTTTTGTTTAATTTTGTCCATAAAAACGCTTTATGTGACACATTATTTAAAGTGGAAAGTTTCCAATATATATATATATATATATATATATATTTTTTTATTTTTTTTTTAATTTCTTTGAAATGTATATTTTTTCGCTAAATATTTAAAAATAGTGTTATTTAGCTACAACTATTTGCTATGTATTGAAGAAAAATAAAAAGTGTGTTAAAATACAATTTTACACTATATTTAAAAACTATGGCACCATGAATTAAATAATGAGACATAATTGTATGAAAAATCTTAATTTCAAAAACATAAATCATATATAATATTTTTATAACATTTTTAGTATTATTAAAAATCATAAAAAAGAACATTGGTAAAAAAATAAAGATTTAGAAAAAATTGAAAATCGTTCAAAAAACAAGCATTTTAGAAAAATAATGTGGATTCGTTATAGATAAGAAGATTTAAAATATCAAAAAAAACCTCAAAATGAAAATAGGTTCTACCGGTAGCATCATTTTTCAAAAAGTGGTAACAAATGAGACCCTTGAGAAAATGAAAACTTGACAAAGTTCTCGTTAAGTTGGTAATATTGTTGAATGATAAAGAAAAGTTGCAAGACTCCTTTTGGGGTATATATTTGTTTGTATGGTAAATCTGGTAAGTGGTGGTATATCTTTGAAGAAGGTTTTAGAAGAAGCACCACATGGGAAGTATTTGAAGAATTGTTCTCAAATAAATGGATCAAGGATTAAAAAATGGAGGAGATGCATAAAATTCAAGTAGAATTAAAGGAATCAAAAGAAAATTTCTCCAAATTGCAAAAGGATAATGAAGAGATAAGAAATTGTATTATAAAGAAAAACG
This sequence comes from Picea sitchensis, assembly GCA_010110895.2. Classification (NCBI taxonomy): domain Eukaryota; kingdom Viridiplantae; phylum Streptophyta; class Pinopsida; order Pinales; family Pinaceae; genus Picea; species Picea sitchensis. The sequence continues at coordinate 188,314 of SNQJ01S0026827.1, read as the reverse complement.
ATGAGTTTTCCAAGATGCAATTCCTTAATTAATCACTCATTAAGGAGGCTAATAACTTAAAGCAAGAAAATAATAGTAAATCAAAGTGGGAAAATGATGATTCAAGGGAAGTTTGAAAAACAAAGATGAAGAAATACGTAGAATACAAAACCATAATAAAAAACAATTGGATGAGGTCAATAGATTGAAAGAAGAAAATAAGTATTATCAAAATCAATAAGAAATGAGGATCTTGGATGAAGAATCTACCAAAATACTTGAAGAGAAAATTTGCAAGAAGGTTGAAGAATCCCTAAATACTGATGAGGTAAAATCAGAAATGTAATCCAGAATTCAAGAAGGACGTCATAATTTGATAAATGGGGTGACATTGCAGCTTCAAAAAGATAAAGAAGACATGATTCAAGGTCAATAGAAGATACTTGAAGAAGTTGAAATTCATCTAGAGTATTTACATGCCAAATATGATGGTATTATCTCCAAGGCTAGAGTAATCAAGGACCAAGTAAAGATGATAGAGGATGCTATTGTCTATGAAATGAAGATAAATGAAATGGGTGTGAAAAATGAAGGAAGACTGTCAAATGTGAAGCCATATCGACACCCTCATTACCAGGAAAAATTTCAAGGAAGACAAGAAGGACGATATCAACATTATGAAGGAAGAAGATGGAATACTTGTCAATATTCATGGAACATTGCATCACCAAACTACTCTTAATAAATATATTATCAGAGACCAACAACCACTACAAATTGGAGAAGCTACAACAAAAATACATGGAATCAAAGGAAAGAAAATGATGAAACAACTAGACACCAAGGATTAAGGCTAAAAATAATTGATTTTGGATGGATAGATCATCAACAATTCAATGAAGAATGAGGAAACATAATAAAATCATATCACTTGGTTTCATCACATGTGAAGCCTTTAATTGCAAAGCTTTGAGGACAAATCTTTTTGGAGGGTACTATGTTATGACCTAAGGGGGGCATATATATGGCTAATTGTATATGACATGACCCCAAGGGGGAGAATATATGGGCCTAAATGTACATGTAATGTGTAAATACATATGTAATAGGGTCAACGTAGTAGTAAAAGGGCCTCATGTGCAACTGTGAACAACTATATATAAGAGATCATGTATTGATTATTGGGAGGAGTGAATTGGGAAGTATGGATGGTATTTGGTTATTTGGAGGGGGTTACCCTATTCTTTAAGGAGTTATTGTGTAACTCATCTATCTTGGAATTTTTCTCCATGCTCACATTTTGTACATGGTGTGTACTTCTGTTATTTTATGATATATGTAAGTATTTGGTTCATTACAAGTAAATATTAAGATTTAATAGAGGGGTAGGGTAGGGTGCTCGACCCCTTAAAGGATTTATATTAGGATTTATTTATGATTTTTCATGAACCCAAGCAAGCCAAGTGTTTTTTCCTATTCTGATACCACTGTGTCACACCCAAACCCCTAAGTATCCTTTTAAGGGACGGGGGTATAAATTTGTCGCTTTTCTACAACTGCTTGAATTCATTGAATGAGGACACTGTCGCCATGTGCTTACCAAGATCTTTCCAATGGCTAAAACATTTCCCAAAATCAAGCTCTGGTTTGAAATTTATAGCCTTCCGAATTTTTCAGGGCATCATTGACAGTGGCCATCCCCTTCATCAGGTGGCATCCACATAGATTCACCTCTCTCATACCGTCTAATATGGAACTATTGTGACCTGGGTCGTCATACCATTATGATGGCTTCTGGTTCCAGGGAGTATCTCCTGGTATTAAGGAATACTAGGACTTTGACCCTCCTTCATTCTTGTACAGGTCTACAAAATCCTTGGAGACCCAAAGTTTGAAAGTATCCTTCCGCTCCAAAACCTATGGTGTGGATATATCCACTCTTAAATATGAAGGTTGATATTTTTCCACACTTAACACATGGTTTATACTTGACAAGGGGGGCATCCCACAACTAACTCGCGACCAATCCCATGATGCCCTATGGAACCATTCAGACATGCCACATAGCCATAGCATACGTGGTCCCATCCAATCAGAGTTGGATACTACAACATGGGAAACTTTGGAACTTTGACACTTCGATGTTTAATGCCCCCTCCTATATCCTTGAATCTCCCAAAGTCTCGGAGTCTCGAAGTCCCGAAGTATTGAAGTCTAGTACTTCCTTGCCCCGTATACTTTGACCTTCGACCTTTGTGATGGTTTCACCACTCAAACCTTATATCTCCCAGATTAAGACTTCATCGAAGTTCTTAATCTACCTCCCCACTAGTTGATCAAATGGTAGAGAAAGGTTCCCAATGGATCCTCAATCTATAGTCCACAACGCTCCCAAATTCCTTCCCTTGATCTGATGATTGTAAAGATTTATCCACTTCGAGACTTCACCATTTCATGAAATTTTCCATTCTTAACCCTTTGATTTCCCTGAAGGTTTACCTGGTGGAGAGGTAAAAAGAGGGGAAACAACTTCTTTTTGTCAGTAGTAGTATCGCTTACTCTATCCTTCCACTATACTCGATATAATGGTTGAGATATATCCCGAAGGGTATGTTGAGGGGTCCGAGATCCATTTAACTCAACAACAGGAACCAAAACTGACTTAGAGGCCCAATTAGACTCTGTAGCGTTTGATGGTGGAATTTTTCTCCAGACATTTCGATCTAGCTAATTTATTGATGGGATTTACTTGGTGATTGACAAGTTATCTTCCTATGAAAGTTCCTCCTTCAGTATAAACGTTCTCTTTTGTCTTTTCTTTTATCAGATGAGTCTGATAAAATGAGATGTGTTGGTATAAGCCAACTAGTAGAAGGGATTCTTAACTACTGAAGAAGGATGAGCTTGGGATAACCCTTGTGCTCAAAAATGAAGGCAAATATATTCACACCTATTACAAGCCTAGTACTAATACATTAACTTGTTGGTATTTCATCATTGACTGAGATATAGTTATCGTAAGAAAAATACGCATGTAATAAGATGATTGCAAGAAAATAGTTTCCTTAATAACAACGATTTTCTTTCCATCATTAATAACAAAAGAACTACAAAACTATTGAAAATAATAACTTATCAATAGATTCAAAAACTCTTACTCGTTACAACATCAATTACTGAAATAAAAGTTGGAAGTAATTCCTCCTCAATCGAATCACATAACGCCTTTGATGAAAAATAGAATTTTGTCTCTAGTCCTAAAAATGACTTCTCAATTACGTTTGTTCATAAATAGTTTTTTACAATTCCCCAAAAAGAGTGTATTTTCCCAAAACCATTGACCCTTTCTGAAAGGTCAATCCTATTTTTTATAAAGAATCACTAACTAAAAATAGCTAAAGTGTAAGTTAAGTAAAACAAAATATCACCATGTGGCGCTTGATCTCTTTGTTCTCTGAGAATAATCTCATGGTTCTACTAGAGTGGATGTCTCTTCTCATATTCTGACCACTTGACGAAGAGTTCCTCGCATGTGTTAGAATACGGGAACTTGTGATGATCCATCAGGGCTGAAAGGATTTATTTCACTTCTACTGTCCATTTTCTCTATTTGATAATCTTGGCACTCAACTGTTGGAGAACTTCACAAGCCCTGATTGGTTGTTCCATAAAGTGTTGTATTTGACTCGGTGCCATGCTCACCATCTATGAGATCTCTGCTGCCCATGTCGAGTCTTTTTCTACATTTCGATTGACTATGTCATGCAGGTTGACAAAGTCTTCGGGTGAGCCGAATTATGGGAGGCCAATTCCTTTCATCTCCTGACTGATCTTTTCCTAGCCATTTTTTTACTTGACCCACTTCTTCTGTATCTCCCACTGAGATTCCTGGGCCATAATTACCTAGTATTCGGTTGTTTTCTTGATATGAGAGATGCTTTTATCCCTTAGCATTCAAATACCATGCTCCTCTGTGTCTCATCCCTTTTGCACTGCACTGATGTAATCAATTATTTCTACTGCTTGGTATGATTTTTCATACCACCTCTCCACGTCCTTGCAAGTTGTTAGTGCCATAAGGGTATCTTCTTGGAAAGAGGCTATACCTACAATGAAAAGATGCCTTTCACTTGTGAACTTTGAATAATCATCTTGGAACTCACTCTTCAGAAACACCATGGCCTATGTTGAGTCTTGATAGTATTTATCCAAATGGTGCAGATGATATAGCTCCTTTAGTGTAGTGGCCAATTCCTTTTCATTTCTCCTTTCTCGATCCAAAGTGACATCTATGATAGTTATCCCTGCGCCGATGAGCTCAGACATATTTGCATGTTCTATATTGAGAAACTTCTCCTCTATGGTGATGAGAATCGAGCTATCTAGCATGATTCTTCTCTTCTTGGTGGTCCTCTTCATGATAGCTTTCCTCTTCTTGTCATAAGATATTGCCTTTATATCGACGAACTCATCAACATGATCAAGGATTTGTTTTTCTCCCCAGGTTAGAGTGTTTCCTAGGCTCCTTGTTGTGTGTATTTGTTCTAGGATTGGTTCATGAACTTATTTCATATGCTCTGATGGCTCGACCTCCATTTGGTGTTCATCGGTTGGTGAGGTATCGACCAAAATTGAAGAATCAGTGATAGGTTCAATACTTACTTGGTAATCGATTACTGAGGTGTTGATATCTTGCTATTGAAATTCCTCTTTTTTTCCACCCAATCCTAGATCATCCCTCAAACTGTCTTTTGGGGTCTCCGGTCGGTCAAGAAACTCAGTGTATAAGACACTTCGACCTCATGATCTCTCTGTGGAAAGTTTTGAACTAAAGCATTAGGACTTGGGGAAGATGTTTTCTCAGGTTCCTTCTCCTCTGTAATCGATATCGGAGTTATTGGGGAGTCCTATGAACTCTCTTCATCATCATATATGGTTATTAGATCAAAAAGGGGATTTGGCACACCTGTTTCACTTGGCATTCTTGAAACCTCATTTTGGGTTGGAATGGTCATCGATGATCTAATTTGTGGTGATGGAACTCTAGGGTTTTCTAGACCGGTGATTTCCTCCAATTATATTGAATCTAAGCCACTTGGCTCCTCTCTGATTGTGATTGGGTCATTCGAGGGGATCCTCGTCATTTTTATGATTTGAAGATCATTCTCTAACTAGTCAATGACTCTCTAGGCTCATTCTAGTAACAACAACCCTCTCCTTTGTGCCTCTGTGGTTTATGTTGCTTTGATTTCTTCTCTAACCCCAAGAGCTTCTTCAATCAACTGCTCTATTGTCTCGAACTGCTCATCCATTCTCATAGATTTGAACCTGGTCATGTTCAAGTTGGCTTTCCTTTGTAATACCTCCTCCTAGTACTGAGCGCATTCCATAAAAATATCATCCTCAAACTTGTCATGCACGTATGGACAACAAAACGATACTTGTGAATCATTTTGGAGGACTAGGCCTTTAGGGTCATGCTTGCGAAACTGACCTATCAAGAACCTATATTCCAGCTGACTCAAACCCTCTTGTTTATATTGAGCAGTGTCCTTCACTATGTAAAACCCCACATGGAAACCATAGGGTATAAATGCTCATTTCTTGTCCTTAACCAGAGTGGCGTTATAGCCCTACAGGATAGTCTGATAACAAATTTATCCTACAATGAACCGGTCTGGGATGTGAGAAGGGAGTAAATATGGTGCTCTCGTGGCCCAAAACACCTTGATATAGGTTTTGTGTTCATCTAGATACTAGTGGCCTACCTTTGAGATCATTTTCTTGGCTTCTACAGACAACCTTGGTAATTTGTTTTTAAATATAATGAAATAAACCTGAGCGATGAATTCATCACAAATAAGGGCATAAGATTTTTTGTACCTGTTCTCCAAGAATATTATGAAGTAGACATGAACAAGAAGTTCTAAAACATGCCAACTCAAATTCATACCAACAAATACATTCCTTGCACAGATTACATCTAGCAGATATGAGGCCATGTGAAAAGTGGGTTTTTGTCCTTCTTTCAGCATCTGAGCATGTTGTACACTGATGCTCAATTTCTTGGATATAATTTCTCCCCAATTGAAGCTACTCTCGAAGATCGCCATAGTGTATGCTAGGGGCATCCATTCTTATGAGAACTTGGAGAAGTCCTTTTCTCCATATAGTCGGAAGATTAGAGCCATCAAGTAGATATATGGATCCCTCAGGTTCATTGTCTCGTACTAGTCGTTGTTCGGTTCATAAATTTATTGTCTTCCTTCCACCAGGAAGCCATTAATTGGCTGGTGTCATGTAATTCATAGAACCTGACCATGAATTCTATGTTCAACCGCTCCTCGGGGTCCTTGATTTTGTGGTACTTCTGAACCTCTGTTGGGAGAAACAATTTGACACATCCACCATTCTCGTCATTAATGAGGCACTTCTGTGCATTTGTATGATCAATTATCCAACTGAAAATCTCAATGCAGGGCAAGATTGGATTTCGATATGAGACTAGATGAAAGAACGACCATCGAATATTCAGTAAAACCTGGTCTTTGAGTGCCCTTACATCTGTTAGGACCACATATTGTACCCTTTTTGCCCATACATTTTGCCATTGATATACCCTTCATCACCTATATTTAGACTTATACTATCACTCCACCTGATCATTCTAAGGTACATAACGTCCTTTCTCATTACTACACGTTTAATTGTTTTGCATAAAACTTTACATTGCACCCCGACCACAACCATTGATTAGAAGTGCATAAATTGTCCATATTTGCAGAATAGTATTCAAAACCGATGCCGAAACACAGAACTATCAAAGTATTTGTTGAGCTGATGTTGAAACACGGATGCTGCTACACAGTCCATGCTGACACGAAAGCTGCTACACAAATGCGAGGGCCTTGCATACTGGAGAAACGCGGAGCTGCTACGGTCAAGGATGCATGTGCGAAACATGAAGCATTCCTACATATGGTTGAAGGGCAGCAGTCTTGGCTCTGGTACATCCTCGATTCGAGAGAAATGCAAATCTTTGAGACAAATTAGGCATACGATCTTTGAGACAGACCTTGGCGGTTAGCAGGTCAAGGCCGACCTGCCAGTCAAGAGCGGCGATTCCGTGGGCTGAGCGGCCCAGTGAATCGTGATGCCTAATTAACATTAGCATCTATGTGGAAAAGTAGTTACACCGGTATGCAACAGCAATGCTTGATCCAGCCCCTGCAATGATGGATTCGGTTGCATAAGGATAGGACACCATATGCTGATTTAGAAAAGAGATCGATTTAGTGCAGGATCCATATCTGCCTTGTAATGATTGTAGCCGATGGGATTTCCCTTTAAATTGAAGGAAATCACCATTCGAATCCGGGCTTTGATGTACTAAGAACTTCGGAGAAGCGGGACGTGTTCAATTTTCCCACTCTGTAATGTGATATTTCAACGGATGAATAAAAGACTGCTTTGATAATTAGTCTCCTAAGTTTTCGTTTATGGGGAATCTTGTGAGAAGGGCCCACCTTCTTCACAAGATTCACCAAATGAATTAGAAGTGTGATTGTTTAAAATTCTGTTTGTATTTTTGTTTAAGCGGTAGTTGTTAGAAACCTTGTTTGATGGATTTTTCGCGTTCTTTGCTGAAACACTCTTGACTCTGTCTTAGTTATTGAATAAATTGTAATTCTTTTTGTCGAAACTAATCTTATTATTGGTGATTATGTTAGCGAAGGTTGATTAAAGATTCTGCCGCAGGATAGGAAGGATTAAAATATCGAGACCCTACGTAGAATTCATTATTATTTCAGTCTTATTAGACAAAGTGCAGATAAAGGTTCACTGCTTTCCAGGGCCGAGGGAAGGAATCTAGCCATCCCGGCTTGATGAATCTCTTTCTAGCGGTTGTGCTAGGCGGAGATTTGGTTAAAAGTCCACCGCTTTCGGCCGGAAATTTTGCCAACACCTTGTCTTACGTAAGAACTCCTTTTATCCTGCAAAGTGTGCCTTGATTTGGTTAAAATCCACCGCTCAGCGAGGAAGGGACTTCACCTTGTCTCACATAGAATCCCTTTACCCACCGCACGCAGAGGTACTGGCGGAGACTTGGTTAAAGTGTCCACTTTCCGGGCAGGGAAGGGACTGCAACACTTTGTCCTCTGTAGATTTCCTTTTTTACCTCTGCAAGTGTGTTAGTCGAGGAGTGGATTAAGAGGTCCCTACTTTCAGAAAGGAAGAACCAAAACATCCTACTCCTTGTCTACTTTTTAAATGTTAATCAGGCTGGGTTAGAATCACAGCAGAAAGAAGAGTCGAGACTACCTTGTTCTCTGTGAACTCAATCACAGAATTATTGCTAAGCAGTAAGGCGAAGGCTCTGGCAAACGAGAAAGGAACTAAGTGCTTTGTTCTCACATTAGATAGAGCTTATTGTTTTACGCATTATTGCTTCATGAAAGGGTGTTAAGTCTTGAGTCTCTGTTGTTTGAGAGTAAGGGTCTGTTCTCGATTACAAGATAGTTGTTCTTACCCATTGCAATGTTATTTTTAAAAAATGTAATCCGATTCTTAATTTGAACTATAAGAATTGCAATAGGGAGATCTCTTTCTGTGATACAATTCCGAGCTTCAGTTCATTTAAGCAAGTAGATAAAATGATTTCCTTACCACAACACTAAGTGCTTTTGGATTGAGCATATATAGTGCGTGCTATCTTTGATTCCTTACTACAACACTAAGTGCTTTTGGAATTGAGCATATATGGTGCGCAGCTATCTTTGAAACAAAAGACTTCCCTGGGTTGATAATTTATGTTTCACTTGGTTGTTTGAAATTAATTAAGCAATTATAGTGACCAACAACATCCAGTTCATTGTGTGGGATACACTCCAGGTAATCTTCCTGGTTGATTCTGTTGAATAGATCTCTCCGCTATGGGAGCATTATGTTTTATCCAGTGGTCGCTTCTGTATTTCCAAATGTGGGAGGTTGAATGAACACCTTATTCATCGAGGTTTTAATGATGGGATCCTCCCTCAGAGCATATTCCAACTTCCTCACAGTGCAGGGAGAAGAACCCTCACCAATTTCTTCCTCCTTTAACTTCGGTTCCCTCGGAGAGCGTCTCATCGTTGGCTTTCCTGGAGGAATTTTTCCCTATAGCTAGAACATAGTTAGACACTATGTAAAAGATAAAATGCTGATATATAACAAATTACGACCGTCGAAATCATCAAATTTAACACATACCTCTTCTACTAGCTTAACCTGGTTTTGATGGTCTGAGAATCAATGCAGTCTTGAGATTCTCTCTTCACTTCTTAGATTGCTCTAGAAATGGAAATGTGTGTGAAAAATGGAAGTGTTCGGAGTTGTTTTAGTGATTTAAATAGAGACAAACTTACCTTGTCGCATCAGTTATTCAATTAAGGATATGAGTGTGGTTCTACAAAATCTTCCACAAATCTTCATCATGTTTCAAATTAAATTCAATCATAGGTTGGCGGCGTGGGCACGAGCTATAATATGGTATATCGACGATTTTCAATACCCGTTGTTCAGTCAGTGCATGGGGGAGAAACATGTGTGGATCAAAACATTAACTGGCCTATTAAATGGAAGAATCTAATCGTATCTCGTGCTGAAAACATCCAATCGTTTCGCTAATTTAACGGGTGGATAAGATTCAGGGCTTCTCTTTAATAATTGTTTGTTGATATGTCCTACAAAAAGCTCTGATTCCAATCCATCTTGCCATACAGAGATGACGTTTCAAAGCTAGCTTATAAGTGTGACTAGGACACAGGGAACCTTAAGGTGACTCGAGACGAAACTAGATCGTACAAAAAATGTATGCGACAAAGACATGGGGCACCTGAAACTAGCGTCTCTGTTTAATCGTCTTATTCAGAATCGGGGAATTTTCCTTAGATACTAGATTTAACAATAGATTCTACCCTGTCGACGTTGAAAAGTATCAAGGATTGGAGATCGACGATAAGCTTAACCAAGTGCTCCCAGATTAACTCCCTCAAAATTTCCCGATGCCAAAAGTGCATTTGGAATCGACTATCGGTGATGTGTCACTTAATTTTTTTTCAATGATTTAACCCTTTGATATTTCAACAACCCTAAAAAAACACATCCGTCATTGACTATTGGGGTTTTTTCATGGATCATGTCAATGCTTATCCCTCTCGTATTTCGTCGACTCCATTGGGAATCAATTATATCCTGAATCTTCTTGGAGAATAACTAACGCAAACTTAATTTGCCTTTTACCGATGCCTATGGTGCATTGATGATCGACAATTATTTTTGTTGTGTGGTTATTTTACTTGCTTGGATCTTTCCGATGTTGAACATAAGCATGCTAGTCACAATGTTAGCTGCAGATTCTTTGTCAGAAAGACAAGTTCTTTTAGACACAAGGTTTCATATTAACAGGTTCAAACAAATTCGATTTGATCTATAAAGAGACATGAAAACAAAATAATCCATCCCCCCATAGTGAACTCAATTAAGACAATAAAACATAAGAAAACAAGTGGTACCCAAAAGTAACAGAATTTCATAAAAGCTTTTAGGGTGTGTTGAGCACTCAACATGGTCCTTATGTCAATGGCTCGTGTCACTTCACGACTTCGACATTTTGGGATTCCATCCAATTCCAAATCTTTCACGGCTGGAGTTGGTCAATGTCAAATTACCGTAACTGGTATCTGATGGTCAGGAAGGTTTCCAAAGAATCCTTCTAGATCTATGGCTTGCGTCACTTGCGACTTTGACAGGATTGGAGTATTGTGAAGTTTAAACATCCTGGATTCCCGGACCTCTGAAGTCTCGAGGCCCAGATGGATTAACTCCTTTTGAGAGTAGAGAAGGGTTATAGGGTCATGTTCGTATGGTACATTGACAATCCACAAAGGTCTACACTCTTAAATATTAACCGAGATTTTGTTAAGTCCATGAAATCTAGCCTCAGGTCACCTTGAAAAGAAAAACGGTTTGAAGGAAGAGACTTTCGTCTACAGGGTTCAAAATCTATAATATAAAAAATAGATTTTGAGGGATGGATGAGTTAAGAACAGTCCTGTAGAGTCCATATAGACTCTATATTCATGGATGTCACCCTTGGACAATATTTTTTAGGATTAGCACATAAATAGATTTAAACAGGGGGTCACTCATCGTTTTCCCCAAATTCATTTAAAAAGCCACTACTAAAACACCTCCTTTACTAAACAAGATTAAAAAAAAGTTCATTAATAGAAGTTGATATTCAAATTGTACTTCAATTTTCCCAGACCACAAGGCCATCAAAGTTAAAATTTTTATCATTCAACAGATAAAAAAATTATGCCATCATTTAGCTCAAGAAAACTAATTTTATAACAAAAACATTCAATACAATATAAACTCAAAATCACACTTATCTGAAACTTAGAAATTAGTTGGAAACTATTGAAAACAGTTCCCTTTTCCACCCAACTGTAGGCATACTTTCTCTTGGAGTCTTCCCCCACTGACCACCCACTAGCTAGATCATGATACCATGAGAGAGATTTTTCTTTTTCTCAGCAAGGGACAAAGGTTACTCTCCTTTTCCCACAGGAACCGGACTGTCTAGTTTTCTATCCACCAAGCAAGGGAGTTTCCCATCATCACTCACTCAATCATTATATCTCTGTTTATCATCTTTATTAGAAAACACTGTCCAATCTCTCATGTAAGAAGAAAAAATTATTTTTTCAATTCTTCTTTAGAACCAGAGAGCCTCGTGTGCTCTTATATTTCTCTGAATGGTCCTCAAACCCATTTGTGTGTCTCCACTTCTTCCCTCTTCCCCCACGATTTTCATTCTTTTTCTTTCCTTATCCAACAATATTTCATGGGTCAGATCAGGAATTTTTCAGATGGTACTCTTCCCATCTCCTCTTTAACTCTTGAGGAAGACTTCCCAACTACTAACCCAACTGGTAATTAAAATTTTTGAGCCAGGAGATTGTTCTGGTTCTGAGAAATTCATATCCAATAGAGTATCATCCTGTAAGGGGTCATCTCAACCATTAATTGTTCCCCTTACCATCCCCTCTCATGAATCATGATATATACTGGAAACCGTCTTTCGACAGTCATGCCACAATTTCCTTTTATTAATTAACAAAATATATACATTACCTTCTACAGCAAGGTTCATTTTCTCTCCAACATTCACATGAAATATCTGTCTATAGTCTTTTTCACAATAATAATAATATTCACAATCTGGGGGAAACATGGGTGTTACATAGTCCCAGGAATTCTTCCTCTCAATGTTCACCCTTATCGACATCCCTTTACCAAGAAGAATGAAATTGAGAAAATTGTTCAAGAATCGCTCGAGGTCGGTGTTATTTTTCCTATTAACAACCCTTATTCTTATCTAGTGGTCATAATACTCAAGAAATAAGGAACTCGACGCATGTATTTAGACTTTTGTGCCCTAAAAAAACTCACCATTAAAGACAAATTTCCCATTCATATCATCGATGACCTGTTGGATGAATTGAGTGGTGTTGAATACTTTACTAAACTTGGTATTCATTCTGGCTACCACTATATACGTATGAAAAGAGGAATAAATTCCCAAGACTGCATTTATAACTCACGAGGATTACTATGAGTTCTTTTCTATGAACTTTTTCCTATGTAATGCTCCCTCCACTTTCAAAAGTCTCATGAATCACGTCTTCCATCCTTTCCTCCATCATTTTGTCTTAGTTTTATTTGATGATATTCTTATTTATAGTAAAACATGGAAATTCCATCTCACCCACGTGGATAAATTTCTCCATCTACTCTCCCAGCACAAAATTTTCCTCAAACGATCCAAATGTGCCTTTGAAGCCTCAGAAGTGGAGTACCTGGGTCATATTGTTGGAAATGATGGTGTATGGGTGGATCCTAAGAAAATTGAAGCTATGAAGGATTGGCCTCTCCCTTAAAATATTAAGATCTTGTGTGGTTTTCTAGTTTTAACAAGATATTATCACAATTGTTTTTAGAATTATGGAAAAATTGCAACACCTCACATTGCTCTACTTAAAATTATTTCTTTCACTTGGACTCCAATAGTGTATCAACTCTTCAATGCCTTGAAAGAGGCTATATGCACAAAAATTATACTGACACTTCCTGATTTCACAAAGACTTTTTTCCCGGGATGTAATGCTTAAGGTAAAAGCATTGGACCAATCCTCATTCAATATGGCAAGCCTTTGGATTGCACTAGAAAACAACTTTCAAAGAGACATTTGGGCCAATCAATCTATGAAAAGGAAATGTTGGCTATTCTTCATGCCACAGATCATTGACATCCTTATCTACTGGGGAAACACTTCCAAATTAAAATTGATCATCAGAGCCTCAAGTATTTTATGGAACAAATAATTTCATCCCTAGAGAAAAATAATGGGTGACCAAACTATTTGGATATGATTATGAGATCATTTACAAGAAGGGAAAATAAAATGTGGTTGTTGACGCTCTTTGTTGGTGTAAATATATGTTTAGTATATTTCACTCATTTATATGTCAATCCAGGATTTGTAATCAATAGAGTTGATGCACTATATGTGCCGACAACATGTAGTTTATCTACGTCTGATGAGTATAGCATAAAGAAGAGACATTCGAAACTCAACAGTCTGTTTTCACACGTCAAAGATATCACTCTCCACACATTTCAAAATTTGGAAAGAAAAAATCATAAACAAGCATATGATCTAAATCTGTTGCTCAGGTGATGGACATGTTCATTGATGTCTCATGAAAGGAAAAGATGAAATTTGATTCTATCTCTCGGAGAAACTAAACTAACAACAACTAACACTTTGCACATTCACAACACTCCATTATAGGTGCATGTAGGGTGGGAGATGGAGGTCTTGATTGTGCATGTGTTAGCAAGGTGTAACTTAATCAATTCTAGAAAAGAAAGCTAATCCTATTAATCAACTCTCTTTTATATATGAGAGCTTTGAAAAGAAGATAAGCATCTCATAATTACAGATCCAATTTTCTCTCAACCAATTTCCCATTATTACAAAACATGATCCCTTCAAATCCTCACACATATCTCTCATATATCTTGGATAAGATATGTTATCCATTCCCCATGATCTCATCCTTGAAATAGGCTTCAATTATATCCTCAAATCTTGAAATGGTGGAGGAAGTATTCGAGAAGTATTTTTGAATTATTCCTTCACATATTCCTACACATTACAAAGCTCACACATTTTTGAGATATATATGAAAACATGTCGATTTTCTAATATTTAATCACAAATTCTCTTTTAATACTTAAATGAATAAAGTGGAAAATAATAAGGTGAAACCCAAATATATTTATGAAAATGATATCATGAAAGGTTAATGGGGCGATGAAATGTGAAGAATGATGAAGGGAAAGGTGGATGAAAATACGACATTTATGAGTCCGAACACTCTTTCCAAGAAGTATGCATAAGAAGGGTCCCTATTTACTCTCTCTTTCATTGTACTAGATTATCTCCAAGTTGTTTTCCAGGAATGGCTGCAAGACCCCAAAATTTCTTGCACGGTCTAACAATTTCAAAACCATTCTCATGCTTCTCCAAGGTACTCTTGGAAAAATGAAGGGCTTTGTTACATAGGCTGTATATATTTAAGAAAATGGTCGCAACTTAAATCCATGGTTATTTCTGAGCTTCATACTTCACCCACACTTTCTCTCTACCCCCTCCGCTCAGTCATTCTAAGCTCCATCCTATTTTTCGTGTCCCATGCTTAAATAAAGAGATTGGAACCAAGTGCCACACTCAAACCAATCTCCCTAAGTTGGTGAAGAAGGTTCCATTTGGTTGCAACCAAAAGGAGTCTTATAAAAGCGTGAGTTCCATCTTCATCAAAGCACCATCAAGGAAGTGTTAATTCAGTAGAAGGATACAACTCTAGAAGATGCCACCTAGGAGTCAACCACCATTATGCAACAGTTTCCTCATCTCAAGCCTTGAGAACAAGTTTATTCTTGAAGGTGGAAGGAATGTTAGGGACCTAACCTCCCTAACCCCTCACATAGGTAGAATAATATATTTTCCATGTAATAGAGGTCGACATTAGTTAATAAGGACGACATTAGTTAATAAAGTGAACAAGTCTAATTTAAGAAGATTTAATAGAATCTTATACTTCTAGACATATCTTCCTCTAGAATGTTCTTTATAATATAGAGTTAGTATAAATAAGAGTAGGACGCATGATAAAGCTTCATATTGAGAATTATTGTAATAAAGTGTTTCTATGCTAGAGGATTCCCCCTTGAAGAGACAAGTGAACATTTATTTTTATCAATAAAGGTATCATTTGTGTTGTTGTGGTTCTCTACATTTTGTTGTTCTTCTGGTATTTTTTACAATATTTATGTTTTCTGCTTAATATAATAGATCTGGTGCCTAACATTTACACTCTCAAAAACTCCCTATCTACCCCTCCTCTCTGGTTTTATCTCTCCCCCTCTTACCCTCTCTCACACTATCTCTATACCCCCTTCCCCCTCTCCCTCTCCCCCTCCCTCCAACTATATCTCCTCTCTCTATCTCTCTTTTTCTCCCCTACATATACCATCTCTCTCCCACCTCTGTCTCTCTCTATCTCTCTCCTCTCTCCCCTCCCTCTCTCTCTTCCATATAACACTCCCTCTCTTATTCACTATATCACTCTCCCCCACTCTCATCATATTTCTCTCTTTTCATCTATCTAACCCCTTTCTGTGTCTCTCCCCCCCTTCCTCTCACTCTCTCTCTTTACCCCCCTTCTCTATCCATACACTCTCTCCCTACCTGCCCTCTATGTATTCCTCTCTCTCCCTCTCAGAATCTCACACACTATAGCAAGTTTAGTACATCGCAAGGTAAGAAATGGCCTTGACCTAGACATGGAAATACCTAGACCTAGACCTAGAGATAGAAATACCTAGACATGGAAAGGAATGTAAATACCTAGACCTAGACCTAGACCATGACCTATAACTAAATGATGAACATGACAATAACGATGACCTATACCATGAAATATAAATATACAATGATCATGACGATGACCATGACCTAGACCTAGACCGAGACCATGACCTAGAACATGACCTAGACCTAAAGCTATACCTAGACCAATACCTAGACATATATTATGACCATGAACATGACCATGACCTATAGCATGACCCAGATCTTTATCTAGACCATGACCTAGACCACCCTACCTCCATCTAAGCCTAGGAATAATTAATACTCAAACCTTAACCCCATCCACACTCGTCCCTAAGTGCACTATGGATATACCTCTTGTTGAAGGCCCCACAACCCTTGCACTTTCATTTTGGTGCTCTAACCACCGCTCTATGCTTAAAAAAACTTTCATTTTTAAGCCCTTAGGTCCTATTAGTCTCCAAAAACCTATACTTATTTATTCATAAAAACATTTGGTATACAATAAATGGTATATCCGTTGCATTAAGAGTGCGCACGTGCTCTTTTGATTAGAAATAAATGAGGTTAAGTGTTCTTTGTTCTCATCCCTTCTATTGTAAGGGGCTAGTCCACTCTATCAAATAGACCCGATAATTGACTAAGAATTATTTGGTCGGTTGCCGAAGTCATAATTATAAGTCGATCGAAGTATCTGTTAAGCCGACTAACCCAGGAAGTTAAGAAGTTACAACTTCTTGGGAATTAAACATGTATGTATAAATATATGATCATGTATCAAGGAAAGTGTCTCTTTTGTGTTGTATTGACACACATATAATAAAGTGTTGTTTCTTGGGCTCTCACTAATTCGTGTATGTCTTTACATATGTGTATGTAACCTCTATTATTTTCTTGCTTATGTGTTGGAATACTGGTAACATTCCTTACTTTTCCCTAGATTACATCAATGGTTCTGTTGTTGGTAGTTCTGAACCTGGGAGTGCAGAAGATCACATAGATGATAACTTTACAAGACATACACAAATGGTTGGAGTGAAAAATTGAAAACTACATCAAGAATTATGCAAGAAGGAACAACCTCATGCTATCAGAAGATAGATGATGTTTTTTATTAGAGACTTACAAACAAGTTTTGGAGGCTATCCCAAAATCCATATTCGAGTACATTAACAAATATGATAATGTGTAAATTGACTTCTGAAGAAAAATTAACGCTCGAGCTTACAAATGGAGGATGAACAAAATTGCATGAGTGGGTTGAAATAATTATCTAATATTATATAACAGACCAAGCCATTGAGGATCAAACTTCTGTCGACATAGTAAAAGAAAAATTCTACACCGACCTACATGAAGGATTTTTGTGCACCGTCCCAATACTACTCCATAAATTTCTGCTCGAAAAAGGAGTCACTGACATTGTTGAGTACCAACATCTAATGTTATGACTTGATATCCTTAGAGGGTGTGCTTATTTTTCTTTACAGGACATAATTGGTGGATAGTTTTGGAAGACGAAGCCTAGCTTGGGATTCGATGGGGCTTGAATCCCATAGGTGGATGCCAAGGGTCCGCATGCCGGATGAGAGAGATAAAAATTTGAAGCCCTATAATATGACTTGGATGACATAATCTAGCCCCTACATGCCAAAACATTTTCCTAGGAGAGGAAAAACATCATGTATAGAGGTATGACATCACCTAGGGGGGCTAGGGTTTGGTGGTGAGGTTGACATGTATTGGAACAAGGAATTTTTGAGGGGTTTGAGGATTTTACCATTAAGGAAGTGAATTGTATTCTTTATATGTGGCTTTGGGAAGCTCTTCTACACTCCATCACCGACAAATTTCTTCTAGTGACAAAACGTTCCCTAGAGGGGTGACGTCTTTATAAACTAGGGTTTTCTTTGTGCAAAAAATGAAATTAAAGTGAATTGTTTAATATTACTTTGTAAAAGGGGAAATATTATGGTTTTTGACCCCTAGTCTTGTTGTGTACCCTAATTATGTGTACAAACTATATTAGTGACATTTTGTATAAATAAGAGATCATAAGATCTCATTTTAACATAACTCTCCCATCTTGGAGAGGTACTTGGACTGAAATTTTCACTCTCTTTGGTTATTTATCTCTCTTTTTCTCTTGTTTATGGTTATTTATTGTATTATTGGTTGATGGAAGTGATGCGCTAGCCTTGGAAGGATTTTCTATAGCTTTTATGTTGGTTTGTCTTAGATTTTTCCTTGAATGTCTAAGCTTCTTCTACATTGTGCTACCATTTGTTTCTCAAGACAAGGTTATTTTGATAGATATAGGTAGGAATTATAGGGTCATACACCCACACCCTAGTCTCCATCATTTTATGCTTATATTCTATTGTTTTAATAAGGGTTTGGTAAGAGAATTATAATGACATACACCCTCTTATCTTAAACCCTATCTAGACATACTTTCCTTGGGGAGTAAAAGGATTTACACCCCCAAGGATGTAGTATATCTAGATCTTTCTTTGATAGACTCCATTAACCCATTGTTTAAGGCTCTAGTCATTTACTTATTGCATTGGAGAAATAAATTATTGCCTTGGTAAATATGATTTTTTTAAGCTTTAAAGTTGTATCTTTGGGAAAGTGTTCTTTCAGCCTTTTGCTCCCTTACCTCATTGAGGCATCCCCTTTCAACCACAAATTATTTATTCTATAGTAAAAATAACATACAACCATTAGGTATGCTCTAACCATAGCCTACTAACTCTAATTAGCTCCTAAACTAACCCTAGACTAGGCCTAAAACTCTGCCCTAACCTTATACTAACCTAGGCACACGTATTGAGCTAACTAGGGGTTGATTTGATTGGATAAATTTTCTGCAATAAGTATTTATTTTCTACAGCCATATGGCTGGTAATTTCACTGCATAAACCCTAACCTAAAGTCACTCATAACTTGTGTTTTCACCGTCAAAAGTTGCCAAGATTTTGTCAATTTATTTTACTTGCTTTAATACAATTTTTGAGTGGTTTCTTTGCAAATTTTAGTGGCTGATTTAACTGCTTTCATAAAAAAAAATTTACAGCCATAAGGCTGCAAAATACTTCTGCATACATATTTTATGACATCCATAATTCATTGCTAAAGTCTCATGCTATATATTGTGAAATTCTTGTGCTATCATTTGTTGCTCAAGTCAAGGTTAATTTGCTAGAGCTAGGTGGTAATTATAAGGGCATACACCCCCACTCTAGTCTTCATCATTTTATTCTTATATTATATTGTTTTAACAAGGATTTTCTAATAGAAGTATAAGGGCATACACCCTCTTAGCTTAAACCCTAGATAGAGATACTTTCCTTGGGGAGTAAGAGGATTTACACCCCCAATGAGGTAGTATCTATAGCTCTTTCTTTTCTAGACTACATTAATCCATTTTTTAAGGAACTTGTCATTTACTTATTGCATTCGAGAAATAAATTACTTCCTTGGTAAACATGACTTTTTCAATCTTTAAAGTTGTCTCTTTGGGAAAGTGTTCTTTGAGCCTTTGGCTCCATTGCCTCATTGAGGCATCCGCTTTCAACCAAAAATTATTGTTGTTGTAGTAAAACTAACCTACAACCATTAGGGATTCTCTAACCATATCTTACTAACTCTAATTATTTCCTAAACTAACCCTAGACTAGACCTAAAAATTTTCCCTAACCTTCTACTAACCTAGGCCCACTTATTGAGCTAACTAGTGGCTGATTTGATAGTATAATTTTTCTGAAATAATTATTGGTTTTCTATATCCATAAGGCTGGTAGCTTCACTGCAGAAACTCTAACCTAAAGTCACTCATAAATTGTGTTTTCACCATCAAAAGTTGCTAAGATTTTGCCAATTTATTTTACTTGCTTTAATACAATTTTTGAGTGGTTTCTTTGCAAGTTTTAGTGGCTGATTTCACCACTGTCATAACAAGTTTGTTACATCCATAAGTCTGAAAAATACTTATGCATACATATTTTATGACATACATAATTCATTTATAAAGTCTCATGCTATAGATTGTTAAATTATCTAGTGATTATCTACTATGTTTCAAGCATATTTCATTTGACTTTGAGCAATATTTCTACCAATTTTAGTACTTTTTTTACTGTTGATATATATTGTCATTCATTGATGAAATTTAAGGACATCAAGCCTAGCTTTCTAATCCAACTAACATATTACATTTCAAAGTGGTTTTCCTTGTGTCTCGGGCAAGTACCAACTTCTCGGTAATTCACCTAAGGCTTTGACAACCTTAAAATCATTCAAGAATCATATTAATATTCCACTTTCCACCTAGATTATTGACCTTTAGGTGATTCAATTTTTCCATTTCTGTTTTCCCTTTCCATTCCCCTTAGGGTCACAGGGATCACCTTCCTAGAGTGACCTAGTCACCCTTGAAGTGCAAGACCTATATCGAGGTGACATTGGGTATAATGTCCCTCAAGTTGTCTCCACTTGGTGGTTGGGTCGGGCTTTTCCCAACCTGCAACCTGTGCAATAACATGGCTAAAGAATTCTCCTCCATTATTTTCAAGGATAGTGGTGAAGTAATTTCAAAAATACATTTACAAGATGATGGTTGTCTATTTAGATGATTGGACCATATACAACTTATTTAAAAACCACATACAATGTCTTAGGTTAATGCTTGAAAGATGCAGGAAAATTTAATTGTCCCTAAATATTAAGAAATGTATCTGTTCCACCCCAATTGGAATCCTCTTAGGACATGTCGTATGCAAGGATGGTGTGAAGGTATATATGGAAAAAATTAAAATCATCCTCGACTTAAAACAACATGTCAATTAAAAGAAGATAAAAATATTCCTGGGGCATACTCGGTATTGTAGAAAGTTCACATGCCATTATTCATACATTATTTTTCTAATAGAGTAATCACTTCGGAAAGAAGTCAAATTTAGATGGAGCTAAGACTATCAAGAGTCGTTTGAATTCTTAAACAAAAAATTGGTCAAAGCCCCTATACTTAAATTTCCCGACTGGTCAATAAGATTTCATGTACTTGTCGACGCATCAAGTGTTGTTGTAGGATCGGTTCTCACACAACCATATGATGACATGATAAAAAATCCTAATGCTTATGCTAATTGGAAGATAAATAAAGAATAAATAAATTATTCAAGTACATAAAGAGAATCCTTGTCGATGATCTTTGCACTGCAAAAATTTCGACATTATTTACTTGCAAACCCGTTTACATTTTTCACAGATTACCAAGCCTTGAAGTATCTAGTCAACAAACCCATGCATCAAGGGAAAATTTGTCATTGGATATTGTTATTTCAATAATTCAAATTCAACGTAATAGTCTGACCAGGAAAAACAAATTTCATGCCTGACCATCTCTCCCAACTAGATATGGGGGAGTACCTGAGCGACATATAAGACAACCTTCTAGATGCACATTTATTCCATATTGAATTGACCCCAAAAGAACTTGAAGAAATGGAAAAAAAATTGGAAGAAGGGAAGGAACCTGCAGACCTCCCTGCAAATAAAACTAAGGTCTTAGCTCTAAAAGAAACACCATTCACTATAATGAATGTATATCTATATATATTGGGTCCCGATGATGTCTTGAGGAGATGCACCTTAGAGAATGAACGAGAAAGAATAATTGACGAAGAACATGCAGGACTAGCTGGAGGTCACTTCCAAGCCGACACAACAACCCGGAAGATACTCCAGGTGAGTCTTTGGTGGCCGAAACTGCACAAAGGATGTCAAGAACAATACAAAAAATGTGAAAACTGTCAAAGAATGGGTTGGCCTTTATGTAAAAAGGAAATTCCCTTGCATTCGGTAAAATCTAGTTTACCATTTGAAATTTGGGCTATTGACTTTGTTGGACCTTTTCCCCAAAGAGAAAAATGAACAGGTGAAAAGTACATTATTAATGCAGTACAATATGTAACCAAGTGGGAAGAAGTAGAGTCAATCGAGTCATGTAATAAATAGGTTGCAACAAAATTCATCTATGACAATATAGTAACAAGATTTGGATTTCCGGTAACATTAATTTGTGATCAAGGGATGCACTTTGTAAATGAGATAATCCAAGTCATTCTCAAGAATTTTTTCATTGACCATAGAAAAACAACTTCATACCATCCTCAAGAAAATGGTATTGTTGAATCGTTCAATAAAACATTACACAAAGGACTTGCCAAAATCTGTGGAATCAACAAGAATGAGTGGGATGATAAAGATCCCACAATTCTATGGGAGTATAGGTCTACATATAAGAGATCGAATGGCCAAACTCCTTTTAAATTGGTATAGGGATAATAATTTATGATTCCACTCCACTTCTGGGCCAACTTATATAGGGTGACATATGTTTCCAAGTTCGACCAAGGAAGCAATTCAAATGATAGACTCTACTAGTTTAACAAACTTGAATAAGAGAGGTTGATAGTAATACACCATCAAGAAGTCTAGAAGAAACAACAGAAGGCTTGGCATGATCGAAATTTAAATAAAAAGGAAATGAATAATGGAGTTTTGGTCTTATTATATGACAATCGAGTTAAAGGAAATCCCAAAATATTAGAAACAACATGGCTAGGAACATACATTATAGAAGACATCCGACCGACATGATATGTACAATTACAAACATTTTTGGTCCATCCATTTAAAAATTAATTAATGGAGCCCATCTAAAGAAATACAACATATAACAATAGTGATCCCTATTGGAAAAATACTCATTAAAATGATGCCAACAAGGAGAGAAAAAAAATGAAAGATTATATGTAACAGTCCGGTCGAAGTCGTAAAATGTAAATTAATAAATTTCTTATTAATTAAAAAATATTTTGCACTAATAAAATAAATTCAATTGTAAGCATCCAGGTATGAAAAATTGTTACAAGAAAATCAAGTATTAAAGAAGTCCCAATCAAAAAAAAATTCAGTGAAAAACTAGCAAAGAGAAGAATGGAGAGAGAAAGAAGTCCCTAGTTGAGACACAAAACTTTATAAGAAGGAAGATAGAAACAACAATGACATACAACTCCATCCCTAGATTTACAACAATTACTTATTGGATGACAATCGATCAAATAAGGAAGATCTCCATCAAGCGAGTGTAGAAAATTTGAATCAAGCGAGCATGGATCAAGAGATAGAATGTGCCACAAAATTAAGAGGAAGTACAACAAAACAACAGATCGACAGAGAAATTACCAAGATTATCTACCAAGAAAAATAGATAGTAGCAAAATTGTCGACACAAAATCAATACTCAAGAGACACATGTATCGACCGCAGATTAATAGAGGGGACCTAGTCGATCTGGAAAGTGAAAAAACCAACTATGAAAATTCTGACTCAAGAAACACCAACATAATTAAACAATGACAAGAAAGGATTGATGGAAAAGTCAGAGACATTGATGACTGACATGACACAAAAGACCATTGTGCAACCACTACCATAAATATACACCGACGTGATACATATGACAAACAATTAGAAACCACCACAAATAACACCCGACATGACTCACACTCATGCCAACTATGCATTGACATAGATGTCCGCTCACATGATTCGACCAACCCATTAACATTTATGACCAAGACACGCGAATCCATGGAACAGTTGGAAAAATTTAATACAAGCATTTCGCTCCCTCCTATAAACCTTGAGGATTCTTATGACTTCTCATCATTGTTATTTTCTCATTCACATCAAAGTATTCACCCGAATAAGTATGTGAGTGACCCCATTTTCCTCCAGATTTTCTAAGTACAATTGAAATTGATTAAAAAATTTCAAGGATGAGGGGTCATGTCTCCCAAGCATTGGTAGAGCCAAGATAAAAGTAGAAATTCGACAGAGTGACTGCAACACCACTTCCAATCCAGATGTAGAATATCCAATAGTCTCGGCTAGAAGAAATGGACTTGAGAAAGCAGTGGCATAACTTCACTGATTGGGGGATGGAGGAAGGTCATTGGAAGGATGAAACATAATTCCTTGAAAGAGAAAGAATTAGGTATGTTTTAGGAGCTCCACAGATGGCCGAATTAGGTCATTTGAAGGAAGAAGCAGTCAAATTCACCGTCAATTGATATCATGAAGAAAAAAATTGGCCTGACAAACCGATAGTAGTGACAGGGGGCCTCATCCATAGAATCACTAACATTTATAAGGCAGGGGTCAAGGTAGCAAAAACCACCAACATAAATGACTGGATGTAGTTCTTGAGTGGGTTGAAAACGACTAGGAAATCAAAAGGCCTGGTCATCAACAAAATCCCAGACCTATGTGCCAGATGTAATACAATTATTATATCTTTATGTTTTACACTAGTAGGTCAGGAGTTCGACATAAAAATGACCATGATAGAGTCGATTGGCCAAGTATTTCAAAATTCATAGGTCTTCCACTGGGAACAATATTTGGCCAACAACATCTGTAAAAACTGCATGGAGTGCCATGAGTCAGGTAGGGAAATCAAATTCTCATCCTTGTTAATTTGGATTGAAATAGAGAAGTATATCTTGGTCCAATACCCTAAATTTACAATAAATAAAGTATCATCGATGGAGAAATATAGAATCATTACAGTAGAGGAAGTTGGTGCCTCCAACTCAATGCCTCCACAACAAATGTTTCAACTATGGGTTATAAACTTAAAGAACACCTCACATAGATTTCATGTCGATCAAGCAGTTCATCTGGCCTTGCTGGTGCCTTTCCATATCCAATTGGAACTAGACTACACCAAACATTGGTGTGGACTTGAGTTGGCTCCAAAACCAAAGGAATTACACTACTAGCCGAAAGTGGAAGAAATTTTTGAAGGATTAGAAAGAAAAATGGGAGAGGACTTCGAGATTTGTTGGGCCCTTCATTTTTTGGATAAGAAGTTGCACAAGAAGGATTACAGTCCTAGTTTTGGACTAGTATGAGTTGCACAAGTTACAAAAGAAGTTGGACAACAAAGAAAGGAGAAGCAACAAAAATCAATTGCGAAAAGGACAACGCAACGCCAACAAAGAAAAAGTGGTTGCAACAAAACAAGAAAGTGTGCAAGCCAAAGTCAAAGCCAAAACACACGGCTTAGCTTATATATAAGGATGAATATGATTGTAAGAGGGTTGTTGAATCATGATTGTAAAAGGGTTCGGTCTGATTCTTCCCTTACTGCTAGGTTGATCTCATAGTTGTTGTTGTCTATTGTTGAGAAGTCGGGTTTTGAGTTCTGTAATGTAATATGTACACCATTTTGGAAATTAGAGCTCTGCGACATGGGTCCAGAGCCAGGATTCTATAATAGAGTGCTACTATGTTTCTCTGAGATTGTAATTGAGAAAGACCTGAATTTAATATATGAAGAAGGATACAAAATTTCAAAATATGTTGTGTTTTTCTGTGTTTATCCTTATGCATTGTATATTTATAGTATTTTTTATGCTTCATGAGTTCCACATGATGTATCTGTGTTTGAATGTTTTTATGCAAATTAAGTATTTTCAGTTCTTGTGCATATGGGTTCAGATCTGTTCTGCAGTTTGATGTCTTGCGCAAGATCAAGATGAATCTTGAAGGTTCTATGAACCCACCTAAGAATTCTCGTTGCCCTTCCCTATCCATTTGTCTCAGCAATGCTTCAGGTGAGACTTCTCCTCTTTAGAGGAGATGAAAATGCGAGTGCTCTAGACTGCTCGGTACCTTTTGTTGGTAACCTGAGAATGACTCTGGTCTGATCAATCTTGCGCCAACAAAATGGTTTTGTTTCCGGGACCTGCGTTAAAAGGGAACCTATAGGAGGGATGCTTCCACAGATTCAGAGATATAATATTGACCATTGGTGGGAAATAAACTACGATGCCTTCATATGGAAAGAAGATGAGCTGAGAAGAAAATATGTGGAATATACTCATGAGGCAGTCTTTTACTCAGAAAGATCGAGCGACTAGTACGCGATATTCTGGGTTAAGTTCCCGGAAGAACTTTTCCACTGGATAAATAGGATCCAAGAAGATCCAAAGTTCCAAGAACGAGTCAAGAGGACCTGTACTCAGGACATGGGAAATATTGCATCAATTCATCCTCTGGATCGTCCAGTCACACGAGTGATTGATTTCTGGGTAAATACCACATTAGAAGGATACATTATTGTGTTTGCAACTAAGAATCACCAATATTTTTCACGCGCAAAGGAAGATTTAATGAAAGAGGCAAGGGAAAGACTGTTGAGAGAAATCCCCCTATGGATTAAAGCTTTCTTTATGGAAGAGGGGATTTTGACTATGTCCCCAACTGAGATGGCAGAATAAACACCCTCGCTTGGGGTAGGGTGAGTTTGGGATTGAGCCATGTCCTAAGAGAGGGGAAGGGTTCTTTGATAAGTGGGGGAAACAACAAGAAATGGACTCAAGAAATGAGGGAGACATGAAAATATCCTCCATAGTTGAGAAGTGGTGGCACGAAAAGATCAAGAAAGTAGCAAGAAAGTTCGAGAAGTTGCGGAAAGAAGTCCGACCAGGAGTAGTAGAGGAAAGATAGGTGGAAGAGTTGTGGAAGATGAGAACATAGGAAATACTGGCTAGTCAAAGATTAAGTGAGAGAGAAGCGCAGAGAGAAAGAAGTCCCAAGGAGGGTGGAAAACAAGGAGAAGGTTTAGAAGCAAGAGAGGAGGAAGACGACATGAATCTTGAAGAAGAAAGAGAATATTCATCCTCGATGCCAAGAAATATCGAGAATACAGCTAAAGAGACCTCTCCAGTTGAAGAAAACAAGACCCCCCAGATCAAATAAAATCACCCCGAAGCCAGTGGTGCCAACCCCGAATCTCCCATACCCCAAGTGTCTTCAATACAAGTGGTAAGTTCGATACTACCTTTTCATGCTAATTCTATTCCAGTACAATTAGATAGTCAGTCACAGCTAGGAAGTGTGAGTACATGGAGGATATTGGGATCCCCTGGTAGATCGCAAGCAGGACCGTTAGGTTTCATTTTGGTAGGAGCACCAAGATCAACAATGGTTGGTCACGCGGGAGGTTTGATTGCCTGATACCCATAATTATGGGGTAAGGGAGATGAAGATGTTGAGCAACACTGGTTCTTGTGCGAAGTAATCTAGAGATCCAGAGGGACTCCATGTTATAACCCTAATTTGCACCATACATGCTTACCTAGCATCAGGCCATCTCAGATCCCTTCTTTGCCAAAGCACTGCTGAACAAACTCTTTAAAAAACCTATTTTATAAGGATCCACGTGCCCTACTCCATTACTGCATGCATGTACACGCTAGCTAACCTAAAACAACCTGCGTGGACCGAGAAAAGCACGAAAAAAGGAAATTTGCCAACTGAACACACAACTTTGGGTGAGTTAACTAAAACTCCCGGCCATGCATGGATGAGGGTTTGTCCAAATACCTAGCTTCTTCTAGCCTATAAAAGAAGGGTTAGGGGTTCCATTTGGAAGAGGAGAAATAGAGTAAAGAAACTCTGCCCAATTGCATATTTCCATTGTCCCAACCCTTTAGCCATCCTTGTGTAAGAAGAGATACAAAGAAAAGAAGTTGGAGGACATTTGAAGAGGAGCCCAAGATCAGGATTCGCGGAGCAGTGGTCGGTCTCAACATTGTAAGTTGATTCATTAAAGTTAATAATAAAGAAATTATTTTCCCGTCCCACTATATGAGTTCTTCATAATTCAATAAATATATGTTTGAATCTCTAACCCAGTAGTCTGTAGGTAAAATGCATGTGTAGTTTGTTGCTTGTTGTGTACGTAGGTCAATCTTGAGAGGATAGCTACCATCAAGCGAGCAAGTGTGAAGGAGGATCGACATCGAACATCCAGAACAAGGTATGTTGGTCTAACCATGTATTTGCTAAAAATAAATGGGGATTAAGTCTGGGGACGAAGGTAGAAAGTAGGTTTCTTTCGGTCATATCTACATGCATAAGATAACCCTATTTGGTAGTCCATAAGGGGATTTACCTCACGACATAATTTGCGACCATACTGGGGAAGTCTATAGGGCTCCTGGTAATTTTATTTTTTGTGTAGTTTTAAAAGACCGGTTTTCTTGCCTATTTTTTTTAGTTTCTGTAAAGTCTGAGCTAGCAGGGAGTCTTGTTTTCCATACCAGCTGTCTCTGTTATTTGCTTGACTATGTTTTTTCGAGACCCACAGAGGTACACGCAGATTGCATAAGGTTTGCACACATGTACCCACGCCCTACTCTCTTATAGCCCACGTGTGAACGCTATTTGAAGAAGTAGTAGTAGTGTGTAGATTTCGGAAATTTTTTGAGGTAGTCATCCTCTTCCCTATTATAATCAGTCAATTTTAGGGATTTTCTGGAACTCTGTCTAAGTCTTGGTTGTTTGCAGTCTTATCTCAAATTGGTTTGTTTTACGATTTTTTTCCTTTCATTGTTTGTTTTTTTTTTCTGTTAAAAAGAGTGTCTAAGCCTTCAAGGGATCCTGGTTCTCAATATCAGTGGTCTCTTTCTGGTTTGGATTGTTTGTGTTTATTTTGTTTCAAAGTTTTAAAGATACACGCGGCCTGTATAAGGTCAGCACGCGTGTACATCCCCTCTGGCTTTACACAGATCGCGTGCACACGTTGGCTGCTGGATTGTCAGTAGTGTGCTTGTGCAGGATAGTTTTTGTTGAGGGTAAGGCAGTCATCCTTTCCTTTGACGAGAGTTATACCTCTCAGGTTTTTGAATCTCTGTCTTAGCAGTCAATAACTTAGAATTTATCTTAGCCTTAGCTTGCTTTTTTCACTTGAAAGTTGTCATTAATTTTTATTTTTTAGGGTTTTTAAACAAGTTTGAGAGTCATTTTTTAAGTTGCTAGTGTGTGATTTCTTGAAGTGATTCTTTGCGATCTGTGATTAGGCAAGAATTGTTTTTCTTGGTTTTTTACTTGTTGGTATTTTTCCTTTTTGCTTTATCAACATTTAAATAAATAAATAAAAATCTCTTTTATTTTCTTGTGGGTTGAAGAGTGTGATTTTGCATTATTAACCAGGTAAAAGTATTTTATTTCATAAGTTATTTGCAGTTTACTTAGAGATCATAAGTAGCTCGTAGTCGAGTGAAATTCTTTTTGAGTTTACTATCCAAAAATCTTAGAAAAGTACAATTTTTTTTTTTTGAAAAGTTGTTGAAATTTTGCATTAAGTGAAAGTTTTTTGTTTCCAACATTTTATTCATTTTTACTTTCATCTTTTACACATCATCAGTTTCACTTTCATACCCCTTGACATAAGACAATCCATAAAATTAACGCTAAATCTAAAATTTATTAGACTTTTATGTTTGTAGGGTTAACTAACTTGTTCAGGATTAGGGCCTTGGATTAGGTTGGAGAGGAAAATCTTCAAGGCCATTAAAATCGAACATTGGAGTCTGAGTTAGGGAGTGTCCAAGTCTAGTATTGTGAAAGTTATCCAGGACCTCGCTCTAACATAGGGGATAAACACGAGGTCATGTGCGGAAAGGTAGCGGAGATAACCCCTCCAAAGTTGGACCAATCGTAGAGGAGAACACATATAGAGGGATTGTCTTTGGATTCCGTCGATTGCATTTGCCACGGGGCTTCATGGGTCTCGAATCCATTCGAGGTCCTCAGTTGTCTTTCGAACCACTTGGTTTCGATACCCTTGATAGGTTTCGGGCTCTATACTCTACTCATTGTGCTCTACCCGAATTTCGACTGTACCCGCCTGGTGACTGTTCGCGTGTTGGCAACCTAGTTGCCTATCTTTTTTAGGGACATACACAGGTGAGTGTAGGGATATACCGTGGTACCTAGGACAAACATCAGGCCATGCTTTGCAAATTATACCTGGAGGGTGCTTCCGTTTTCGATTTGCACTTGCACCAGTAAGTTGCTCTAGTGTTGGTTGTTGTAACTGTTCTTCCAATTAATTTAGTGTTTGTCTGTCTTATCTTATAGGGACTTTTTTAGTGTGTGTTACTTTTGAACGGTTAGACTACCCTAGAGTGTCTTTGATATTCTCACACAGTGGAGGATCACGAGATCCACCAGTCATGAAGGCTTCTTGGCCTGCCACCAGTTACACTGGAGCCACCCCCGCCACCACTAAGGCGAAATCTAGACCAACAACGGTCTTTTGAAGCGACCGGGTCACAAGAAATTGTACCCAACCAACATCTAGAGGAATCGACCGTCTTAGACCTTGGATCAAAATATTTTGGTCTGGTTGAAACTTCCACCACTGATCTTTCGGCACCCACCATCGTACTGATTCATCTTTACGAGTGGCAGATAGTGTTGCATGCAGCAATGGAAACAAATGTTGTTAATCCTTCTGGGAATTCTTCAATTCCCACTACGGTTGTCACCACAAGAGAGTTTCCACATCCTAACCCATTTTCACCAGTCCAAGCCACCATGGTCTTGACCACCTCTACATCACACAATGGTCTAATCCTATCTTTGGTGGTGGCCACAACCCCTTTCACACCAAGTGCGACAGGCCCTCCGTTCTCATACGGGATGCCTAGTTCGGGTACAAGTCATGTACTTTCCTACTCCACTTTACAGACTTCAGGTCTGTGGGCAGGGAGCTCCAGGGCTCCTCTGCAAGGTCACATGGGGGGAACTCCTGCTCCTTTTAATGCTTTCCCTTATGGAGGAGGTCATATACCTCCTTCGTCCCCTACACTCGATGGATTGCATCAACAATCCATCGGGAAACCTACACACCATAGTTTATTTGGATCGGGGAGTCAAGGACCACCTTTGCATAATATGCCAGTAGGTTTGACATCATTTTCTTTGATCAGAATGTTTGGTAACAACACCTTCTCGTCAGCCACCTTCTTGACTGGGGGAAATCCCAGTTTTGGAAAACCTATTCCTATGCAGGGTACTATTCCTGCACAGGGGAAAACCCGGGAACTTCTTCCACATCAGGGCCTTGAAATTCTTGGCAGGGATCCATTCCCTCGTCCGGAATGCCGATCTGGGGTAATTCTTTCTATAATCAATGGAACCCTAGACAAAATACTATGCCTATCCCCATGGGACCGACATGGGGCAACCCTTCCCAAAGTCCTTCGAATGTAATGCATGTCCAACCCTCTATGTCCTATTTTGGAAATTAGTCGATGATGTCTCCACATACACAAAATCCATATGTTGGCCAGGGGCATGGTTTCTACCAAAATCTGGGCCAGCAGCCGAACTTTTCCTGACAACCTGGTGCCAGTCAAACTCCAGGCCCCTTTTTCCCAGGTTATCACCAACAACCCAAACTACCCTTCCTGGAAACTTTGCACTTTCCATATTTGACAAGGTTGTTGAATGACCCTATTTGTCACGATCCACATTGGCCTCCTATGCCGACGAAGTTGCCTTCAGACATCCCAAAGTTCAAAGCCAAGCCTAATGAAGATCCAGGAGATCATGTGACTACCTTCCATCTCTGGTGCTCAACTAACTCATTGAAATACAACTCTGTACAATTGCGATTGTTTCAACGTACTCTCATTGGAAGTGTCGCGAAATGGTACATTGAGCTCGATCACTCAAGATACTCTTCCTTCGGCGAACTGGTTATGGCTTTCCTAAACCATTTCTAGTTACATATGAGATACGACGCTGGCATAGAGCTGCTTGCCAATTTCCAATAGACAACAACGGACCATATCTCTGATCACATCCAAGAATGGAGACGCCGAAAGAGTTTAATTAAGGTGCCAATCCCACCAACATTCCTTCTTGAGTGGTTCCTTAAGTCTTTGGTCCTGCAGTTATCCAAAGACGTCACGACGTCAGGAGTATTCTCCGAAGAAGACACCATCATGAGAGCTCAACAATTTGAGCTCATCTATTCTCAGTCTGGTTTATTATACAACATCTTGCCAGATGTGCCATGCTCAATACTTGATAAAACCAGATAGAGAGTTGGACCACATGCCGATGGTATTGTTGGTTCAGCACAAACAAAGTCCGCTAAGAAATTGATGAAGTAGTTGCAACAGTTATCTATACAGCACACAATGGCCAGCCAAACTACTACTTTGGCTTCTCCCACTACCAAAACGTCGGAGGTACACACAGTGCAATAGACTAACCCAAATACCACCTAGCAGCCTGAAGGAAATAAAAAACAATGAAAGAAGGGTAAGGGGGATAAAAAACCTACCAATAATGTTGGTGGGGACAACACTGAGAAACAAAAGGTGAGGTATCCATGCAACTTGTGCGTGGAATACCACCTCACCCATCTATGTCCTCAGCTTGCAGAAGCCCAGAAGTTTGTGACACAACAACAACCTGCTGTGTTGACTAATCCATTTCAACATGGGAAAAATCTAACCCAGGCCTCTGCAAGCACGGAAGGGGGCAGCCAAGAACCCTCTCTTCTTTCAAACAACCCCACATCCGCGAACGTATATATGGTGAGGGGCAATGCTTTTATATTGACTAGAGCGCATGAATATAGTAAACCAAGCACTTCTGAGAAGGGTAAAGAAGATAAACTCCCATCTCTTCCTCTACAGATTGAGAAGACGTTGGGAGAAATAATGACACGCATTCCCAAAGGCACATTCAAAAAAGCTTCTCATAACCCAAATGCAAGGGCCGCCTAGAACTACTCTATGGTGGAAGATTTATCACAGACCCCTTGTGTGATGTCCACTTTGGAGGTCCTCCAAAGCTGCCCTTCCCAGAGGAAATCCTTGTTAACTGCTTTAGGATCTATCGAGACTTGTAATCCAGGTACAATCATGCTGGATACAACCAACTTAAAACCTCGTCTACCTTACCACGTAGCATTTCATATAGTAGTGACTTATCCCACAAAATTTTTTACTCGGAATATCTTCCACACGGTGGTTGATGAGGGCACCTCAACATCCATTATATTGTTGGCATGTTGGAAGGCTATTGGCCAACCCGTTTTGTCTCCGTCACCTACTCTCCTCACTACTTTCGACGGTCGTTCATTCTGACCACATGGTATCGTTCCTTCTTTCCCCGTGCAGTTAGGAGGGAAGATCGTCTGTGTCGAAGTAGAGGTAGTCGATGCTCCCCTCGATTATAACCTCTTGTTAGGAAGGAGTTGGACTTATGCCATGCAAGCTGTGGTTGCTACAGTTTTTTGGGTCTTGTTGTTTCCACACGAGGGCTAGATAGTGACCATCGATCAATTGTCTTTATCCAGACCTGACCCTTCATTGATGGCATCCATGGTCCCGATGATTGATAATCCTCAACCAGGTGTCGTCAACGTAGGGGTTGTTTTGTGCCCATCTTTGATGGGTACCTTCGATTACCCGCCCGCTCAAGGCGATATTAAGTTTATATCCAATCACCATAAGGTTGAGATTTTTTAAGTTTCGTCATTTCGCACGACTTACTTCGACGATCCGTGGATACTTCCTTCCCCATCGGCCACGGTGGATGGGACAGGGCACTTGGGCATGTCTATGCCCTTGTCCACAGTTGAAGTAGCGTACTCTTTAGTCCAACAAACTTCATCCCACACTGATCCAACTCCTGCACAAGAGTTTGATCCACTTCTAGAGCCTATTTAGGCTCAGGGTTCTCTCACTCACACCGATTCATTAGTCTTAGTCTTTCCCTCTGATGAAGCAATAATTGAAGCAATGACTAGTCCAGATAAACCCTGGGAAGATCTTCATCACAGATCATACTTCCTCCTAGAGTTAAGCCGAATTGAAGCGGGAGAATTCACCGTGACTATGATGGGAGATCGGTCTTGTCCTATTAATCCCTTAGCTACACATGAGGTTTATGCTGAGGGTAATATGGAAACTATCGCTGAAACCTTACTGATCAATATCTCTTGAAACCCTGGTGTTGTGGAGAATGTCTTCGTCGGATCTGACTTCTCCCCCGAAGAGATTCAAATCTACACAGATCTTTTTAAATAATTCCGCGATGTTTTTGCCTGGTTTTACGAGGAAATGCCAGGCATCGATCCAAAAATAGTTGAACATGAAATCACAACGTATCCAGATGCCAAGCCTGTCTGGCAGAAACTTTGTCCAGTTAACCCCAAGAAAGCAGCAGCCATTAAGGTTGAGGTTGAGAAATTGCTAAAAGCTATTTTTATCTATCCTATCCATTTGACCCAATGGGTGTCAAACCCCATGCCGGTCAATAAAAAACAAGAAACAATTCGTGTATGTATGGACTTCCGTGATTTGAAAAAGGCCTATCCCAAAGATAATTTTCCCACACCTTTCATCGACCAAATCATTAATCAATGTGTGGGTTGTGAAACCTTTTCTTTCATGGACGATTTTTTGGGATATAATCAAATACAAATCAAACTCGAAGACCAACACAAAATTACATTCATCTGTCCATGGGGTACATTTGTGTATTGTAATATGCCTTTTTGTCTTAAAAATGATGGAGCCACCTTTCAGCGGGCCATGCATTTTGCTTTCCATGACCTCAAGCATATAGTCGAGGCCTATTTAGATGATTTAGCATCGCGGTCTCGCAAGAGAATGGATCATCTCACACACCTCCGACTTATCTTCGAACGTTGTCGCTACTTTCAAATTCACTTGAATCCAAACAAGTGAAGCTTCTGCGTAACGTCAGGATGATTGTTAGGTTTCATAGTGTCAACAACAGGGATCATGGCCGTTCCTCTCAAGGTTGAGGCAATAATTCAGTTGCCCCCCCCCACGCACAATCCTTCAACTTCAGAGTCTACAGGGCAAGGCGAATTTTCTAAGACACTTTATTGCTAACTACAC
>SNQJ01S0026827.1:106165-153497 GCA_010110895.2 Picea sitchensis | reverse complement strand
GTCATCACAGTTGGTCCCTTCACCAAGTGGGGGATTGATTACACTACATGCAACCCTCCTTCAGCAAGGGGGCAATGCTATATCATTGTAGCTGTCGAATACTTCACAAAGTGGGTTGAAGCTATGCCAATGTTTAAAGATGATGGAGAGACTGCAACTCTCTTTTTATTCAACCAGATAATAGCAAGGTTCAGCGTCCCAAGGGAGATTATCACTGACCATGGTAGCCACTTTCAAAACCAGATGATGACTGATTTAACATGAAATCTTGGGTTACGGAAATAACATTCATCACCTTACTACCCCCAAGAAAATGGTCAAGTAGAAGCTGTAAATAAAACTCTTAAGACCATTCTACAGCAAACGATCAACTCAGCCAAGTCAAATTGGCATTTGATGTTATACTCAGCATTATGGGCTTAACGAATGTCTGTTAAGACTGCAACCAGTTTCTCATCTTTCCAATTCGTTTACGGGCTGGAATCAGTCTTGCCTATAGAATGTTAGATCCCGTCTCTAAAGTTGGCAGTACAGTTATTGCCAGACACTTCTCCACTTGAAGAACAGTTACTATACCTTAAGCAACTCAATGAGCAGCATCGTGATGCAGCCCTAGCCAATGAGGCTCATAAACATAAGGTCAATTGTTAGTATGATAGGTCCGTTCATCCTTATATTTTCTCTAAAGGCGACCTTGTCCCGGTCTATGACCAAGATAAAGACCCCCTAGGGGCAGGAAAATTCAAACCCAGGTGGTTTGAAACTTTCATCATAAAAGAGGTTTTAAAAAAGAGCGCTTATCGTCTGGTTGACTTTGAAGGGAATGCTTTGGTGGAGCCTAAAAATGGGCTCTACCTCAAGAAGTATTACTCATAGGCAGGTCACTGTGGGTAACTTTTTGTAACATATGTATAGTTTTTGTACTATTACTTTTTAGTTTTTTTTAGTGTTATGGATGTGTCGTTGATGTTATCTTTCATCACTGTGGCAGATGTCAAGTGATTCCGAGGTGTTCGTTGGGTATGCAGATGGTGCTAGTTGGCACACTCGGAGGCTTGCCTCCGCAACTTGGGTAATATTTACACCTCAAGGCCAGTTATTATCTTCCGGAGGTATATGCTTAGGTGACACCACAAATAATGTCGCCGAGTATAGTGCATTTATTGAGTTTCTTCGTGACGCTTTGTCATTGGGTATCTCCCATCTTCGGGTCTATCTCAATGCTCAAATGGTTGTGTCTCAGTTAAACAGAGTATACCGGGTTCATGATCCAACTTTACACCGACGATTCCTTAGGGTACGTCTCTTAGAATTAAACTTTGATTATATTAAATATTTTCATGTTCCTAGGAGATTAAACCAAGTTACAGATACTCTAGCTAATCAAATTTTAGATTGGCATCTTGCCCACATATGAAAGAACATTCACATAAACATGTAAATACATTTTTTTTCACACACGATCCATACGACACAAAAGACCAAAAAAAACCATATATAATATCATAAAGTAACCAAAGTACACCGATGGATGCAAGTGCCTCAAAAATAGGACCAATAACGAGTCACAGGGCTTATACCCTCAAAAATATATATATAAGTAGTGCTCATGGAACGTAAAAATGTCTAGCTAAAGTCAGGGCTTGTGGGCCCTATTATACTGATCCACAGCATTGGCTAAATGTCGAAACAACCGGACCCAAGTCTGTGGTGCCCCCACTACATGAGGCTACATAGATGGTGGCAGGTCCTCAATCTCTGCCATCAGGGCCGTGCGAGTGAGCGCAGTAAAGTTTCGCTCGACTCATCTCAATACCCTCTCAGCCTCCCCGGATGGAAGATCCCCTGCTACTGTTGGTCCCCCTGCGACGGTAGGTGTGGCCCCTGGCCAAGGACAATGCATGTTCCTCGCATAGTCAGTAGGTCGCACTGGTACCACATCTGCACACAATGAACACATATCTGTCAAATACTCTGGTATAACAAAAAATGATATATATCACAAAACAACATAAAAATTACATATGTTTAAAACAAAAAAAAACTACAAAGGTGGAGACTTACCCATCTCCCCTCGCTCCTCACCAAGAGGTACTATTATCTCAGGGTCTCTCGAGAAATCAATCCCAGCATAGGGGTAGTCCTCTATAACCGAGATCTGTCATGACAACCATGCGAAGAAGTCATCATTGAAGGACTCATTGGTCCTTCTGCCACCCTATCGCGGCAGTAATACTGCCCATCTACACACAACAAGAAGAGAGGCCCTTTTGTCCTCGTACCACTACTCGAGGACTAAAACTTAGAACTCTCTAAAAAAAGAACAAACATAGAATGGTCCCGAACTCGAAATTCCTATGTGTCCGAAAGAGGCAATATGTCAACTGCCTTTTCATACACTCAAGCAATGTGGTACTCCAATCGAAAACTTGTGCATTTAAGTACTGGACTGCACAGTTCATCTGTGCACGGGACGCCTAATGTAGAGTCGCAGAACCAGTAATTCACCCAATAAACAATACTATCACCTTTAGCAATAAGTCAATGATCTTTCTTATAGTCACCTGCGTGCTCGAGTGGTTTGTATCATCTGCACAGTATAGACCTATCAATTCTGCTATGTTATGCGGCCCCAAAGGAAAATTCTGGAAGTTGATTGGTTCCCCTCTCTTGGAGAGGCCAGTCAAAAAGTAAATGTCCTCGACCGTGGGCACCAGTGACTGCCCCTCTAACATGAATGCCTCTGCATCCAGATGCCAGTAGTCAACCAAGGCATTCAGTAGCCTAGGCTGTGCCCGCATAAAGGACATAGGAAAAACTTGAGTAAACCACATTGCATCAAAGTAGCCACAACATTGGGGTCTTCCCCGACCAACTCACTAACTTCTTCATGCTCTCTTTCTCTCCAGTGGACATACATCCTGCAAAACACCAAGGTTCAGGAGGGTTAACCCTTTCTTTTTAAGACTTTTTCATTCAATAAGGGGGTCCACATGTGCTGTAATGGTGATAGTCGCATGTACACGTGTGCAGAGTTTACTCTACTTGAATGTACATGCGGCCTGTCCTGAGACAACCCGCGTGGACCTAGGGCCGACCTTTTAAAGGTCGACGCCCCCCTAAAAAATGAAACCCAATGCAAAAATAAAGACTCAAAATGCAAGATAAGAGAATTTGTACTTACTTGGTCTAGACAGAAGTTTGTTTCGTCCACTGTAGCTCTCATAATCACCTCTTTTGACAAAAGGGGTCTTTTGGCTCTAGAGTCAATTTCCAAATCAGTAATGGTGATAATGAGCCACCAACTTCTATTTATAGACTTTTTGGCCTCTTTTTATCACTTTTTTGGCCTCCCTTATCATTTTTTTTAAACCAAAAACCATTTAGAGTGATTCAGGAGTTGCATGGGAGGAATATGATCGAGTATTGGGACAGTTTTTTTTTGAGTTTTGGGTAATTTTCGACGATCTGTGGAATTTTTTTTTGAGGATCAACTTGAACACATAGATGAGGTTTCTACCCTGAATTTTGTATCTTGTTGTCTTTGTTCTTTGCCATAGGATCGATCCCATCAGGTTGTGACACGGAACCATCATAACTGCTTTAGAAGTGTAGCAACTTGGTGGTAGATCTTACCAGACCATGGATGCCCTAGGTAGATCCTGGTTGCATTATGGTATCCATGCTATCTTTAAAACACTATAGGCTCGGGAGTCCTTGTAGTTTTTTCCTGAATACGAGTTTGAGCCTCATTTGCATGATTATTTTTCGCTCTTGACCTCACCCTCAGGACTCCCCAAAAATAACGAGTCTTCTTTTCAGCCCTTTTCAGACCCTTTAAAAATGAAAAGATTGTCGAGCCACCTTGTGGCCTTTCACGCTCGTTAAACTGAAATTTGAAGTCATGTTTGTTCGATGATAGTTTACCCCTTTTCGGTATGGATGGTCAACTGTACGAACAAAGGTATACTCTATGGAACTTCAGTTATTTAGAAGAGTACTCTTAGGTATAATTTTACCCCTTTTTCGGGCCCGAGGGACTAAAATTACGAAAACGGAACCCCCATGGAGTCCATAGTTAAGCTCTTTTCAGACTCCCTAAAATTGAAAAGATCGTCGAGTGACCTTATTGTTTCACACTCGTTAAATTGGTCCAGAAGAACATTCCTGATGGAGTCCATAGTTAAGTTTCTTTCAGACTCCTTAAAAATGAAAAAATGCCCGAGTGATCTTGTCCTTATCACACTTGTTAAAATGGTTTTGAATAGACGTCTTGTCGGAGTTAGTTTACCCCTTTTTCGAACCGACTAGACTACCTTCGAAAAATGTACCCCAATGGAGTCTCCTTTTATGTTTTTTCAGACTCTCTAAATATGAAAAACCACCGAGATTACCTTCTTTGGGCTTGTTAAACTTACATCGAAGGACGTTACCATTGTGTGTTTTGTTAACCACATTTGCATATCTTATACGCTAGACATGTAACAGTTTTCTTCTGCGTTTTAACACCCTTGGACCCCGTGGGATTTTTCTCGAGTATCATTATTTTGAACATCAGTCAAGTCCTTGTTCCTTGAACTTGTATGTTTGTAACACTCGTTCCTCCATTGTAACGTAACATTCCTTTATTCTTTTTTCCAAAATTATTGAAAAATACAAAAAAATCAAATATACCCCAAAAAGAGGAAGGGAAAAGTATTTTCTTTATTGGCAGCATAATGAGTCGCCCTTGGATAAAGCACATCTGCCCATTTTTTCGTCAAACTATGGGATGTAATACTAGCTTAGGAAGTTGTTCTCTCTACATAGAGTTGTGTCCTCCTCTGTTTGGTTATTCTTCCAAACATATGGAGAGTTTGCGTTGCCTCCTGCTTCGTAAAATTATGATTAATGCCATGCTGCCTAGTCTCATCATTTGTCGTGCTGTTGTCCAAGGAAATTTTCTACCAAGCCTGAGTCGACCCCTCTACAATTTGTCTCTTTCCCTCATACCCAGCCATCCTGAATATCTAATCGAGTCCTTGTTCGAAATCAATGAAGATTTCAGTCTGATCATCAAGATTATCTAGTTCATGATCGACGAGTCGTCGAAGACCTCAGGGTAGTGAAGTTGTACACTCATATTACACTCCTACCTTGAGTTTTGAAGATTTTCAAGTTGTTTCTCGAGATCTGAAGATCTAATCTCTAGCCATCAGGCCATAACAACTTCTAGAAGATGGATACTCTACATGTGTATCTTTTTGATTTTGAGATGTAGCTTCGTTGTGTATTGTTCATGGATACACTTTATATAGTTATTTGACATGGATATACAATGTATTTGATTGGTAGCCATGATTCTATTTTATCCCGAGCATGGGTATGCCCGCCTCGGTGAGACATTTGTTATTTTGCAGACAACGCATCCCGGTTCTTGGTCCCTGGGCTCACTTATTTGGCACATCAGTAAAGATTGGTAATGTATTTCGGCCATCAGATGCTCTTCTGACCTCACACATTAGGGGGCATTTGTTATAACCCTAATTTGCACCATACATGCTTACCTGGCATCAGGCCATCTTAGATCCCTTCTTTTCCAAAGTGCTACTGAACAAACTCTTTGAAAAACCTCTTTTATAAGGGCCCACATGCCCTACTCCATTATTGCATGCGTGTACACGCTAACTGACGTAAAACATCCCACGTGGACCACCAAAATCACTAAAAAAAGAAAGTTTCCGTTGGAACAAACAACTTTGGGTGAGTTAACTGAAACTCCCGGCCATGCATGGCCGAGGGTTCATCCAAATACCTAGCTTCTTCTAGACTATAAAAGAAGGGTGAGGGGTCCCATTTGGAAGAGGAGAAATAGAGTAAAGAAACTCTACCCAATTGCATATTCCCATTGTCCAAACCCTTTATCCATCCTTGTGTAAGAAGAGATACAAAGAAAATAAGTTGGAGGACATTTGAAGAGGAGCCCGGGATCAGGATTCGTGGAGCAGTGGCCGGTCTCGACATTGTAAGTTGATTCATTAAAGTTAATAGTAAAGAAATGCTTTTTCCGTCCCACTATATGAGTTCTTCATAGTTCAGTAAATATATGTTTGAATCTCTAACCCATTAGTTTGTAGGTAAAATGCATGTGTAGTTTGTTACTTGTTGTGTACGCAGGTCAATCTTGAGAGGATAGCTACCAACAAGCGATCAAGTGTGAAGGAGGATCGACATCGAACATCTGGAACAAGGTATGTTGGTCTAACCATGTATTTTCTAAAAAGAAATGGGGATTAAGTCTGGGGACGAAGGTAGAAAGTAGGTTTCTTTCTCTGCATGCATAAGATAACCCTATTTGCTAGTCCGTAAGGGGATTTCCCTCACAACACTCCGGATGGGAATAAGTTGGTTGAGTTTCAGACTACCTTGAGAGGTCACACTCTGAAATGGTACATGAATATTATTGAGTCAGGAGTGCCAGGAATGCAAGGTCAAGCATTCACACTTAGCCAAGTACAAAAAAGGTTCATAGCAGAGTTTAAGATACCTTAGTCAGAAAAACAAGCTCTGTCTAAGTTGTGCGAGATCCAACAAAGGGAAGATGAATCATCTTGGGAATACAAATTGAAGTTTAAAGATGCTATAGGGAGGTTAGTACATCCAATCCATGACGAACATCAAAGAGAATGGTATATTCTGGGAATGTGACCTCTGACATGGATTCCACTAATGCAACATCAGATAGTCACTTTGACAAACGCCTTGCAACAATCAATGAATATTAAAGCCATGGAGGGATATCCTGGGAGATTGAGAGTGACCAGACCCTCAACAGATGCAAATTTGGTGCAACTAGAAGGGAAAATATCAGCGCCTACCGAAAATATTCAAGAACTAACGATACCTAGACCAGGATGACAACAAGTCTGGTGCACCATATGTTATATAGAAGGACATTTGGTGAACGAATGTCCATGAATGAGGGGAATGGGACCTCCTCAGAATCCGATGGGACCCTCACCAGGACCCACAGAAGGAGTTGCACAAGTGTCTACGAATTTACCATTCCATAACCCTTTTCCATATCATGCTTTTCGAGGGAGCCAAGAATTACCAGCAGTTGAGTATTGTGATTTTTTTTGAATCCATGGACATGGGCCAAGACAATGGCCCATTATTCAGAAATATTTGATAGTACCAAATACAACTCACTGTGAGTTCTTCACATCTACCACACATACTACCAATCAATGTAGAGTGTTGGATGCACTAGCAAACTGGTTGGACTGAACATCATTCAGAGTGAATGAAAACCCTCAAGGACCGGGAAGAGGTCGAGGAGGTGGAGTCGAAGGAGAATTTAGAGGAGGAATAAATAGGGGAAGAGGGATAAGAAAATGTTATAACTGTGACGAGCAAGGCCATATGGAGAGAGACTATATTCATCCGAGGTGACCCTGGTACTCTCATTGTAGAACCAATGGGCATGCAATTGAAGACTGCCAGAACTAATTGAAAAATGGGAAGATCATGTATGTCAACGAGGAACTAACCTCATCAGTTCAAAAATTAAGAGAGTTAGTAAAGGACAATTGCCCAACCTCAATATCATCACTCAAGGAGGAGGAAATACATGAGTTGATGCTGATAATCTACCTCAGATACAGAAAGCAACACCTAAAGAAGACAAGTATGACCCCCTAAAACATAATTTTTTCTTTAAAAATGCCATAGAAGTATTTCATAATATCCCTAGCCCTGATATGCAAGGGAAACCCCCACAACCTATTGTTTACCCTAAGAATTCACAAGTCCCTGCTTCACGCCCTGCACCAAGAAACCCTGTAGTCACACTGAGAAAACCTGAGCAACTTCAAAATGTAGTTGACCTTTGGTTTCAATCATTCTTTGAAATTCTCGGGAACGACCAATTAACATAGAAGTTTCACAGTGTGATATACCTAGTTTTAATGAATGAAGAACCCATAGAAGCAGGAATAAGGACTAATCTTCCTGAGAAGAATGATCAAAGGGTGCAGAGAAGGAAAGTATGAACTAAAAAATAATTCAGACTAGTAGCCCAGTTAGACAAATTTGATATTAAGGATGTCATGTTGGATCTAGGATCCGATGTGAATATTCTGCCTAAAAAGATCTGGGAAGCCCTAGGAAAACCCTAGTTGACATATTCCCCAATCCAGCTAAGGATGGCCAACCAATATTCTATTTTCCCAATAGGAAGACTGGAGAGTGTGGAAATAGATGTTATGGGAGTGAAGACAGTAGTTGAATTTGAAGTGATTGAGATCATGGGGGATAAGGACCCTTACCCTTCACTACTTGAGATTGATTGGGCCTATGACAACTATGCATTGATCGACCTAAAGAAAGAAACCATGACATTTGAGGCAGAAGGGATCAAGGTCATTCAACAATTTGATCCATATGTAGGCCCCAAATATACAGATCCAACAAATAATAATATGGAGGGAGAGGACTTGGATCGGTTGTATAATCTAACAACTGGAACAACAAATGATTATATAAATCCTACTATTGATGGATTGATAAGTTGTAGGAGTATACAGTCAGTGGACAAAGATTCAGAATTTCCATTTGAGAATTGGCAAAAAGGCTCATACAAAATATTCTCAAGGAGATGCGCAACGGTCAGGGTAGCTAGATGGGTTGGGACCTAAATCAAAGAACACCTAGTATATGATGGCACCTTAGGACCTGGAAGTTTTTTGCTCATCATGGAAGAAAAGGTAAAGGATCTCAGTACTAAATTTATCCCTCCAAGATACCCCTGCCAGATGGAGGGCCAATCATAAAGCCTTACTTAGAAATTGGGATGATGTGAAGCAAACTATCAAATATAGGTTTCAAGATAAGGAGTAGCTAGAATCAGAGATGCATACAGATTTCCAAGTTGCACCACTGTTCACTGGACAATCTTATCCTAAAGCATATATTGAACAATGTGTGACATAGTGGCAAGTTGTAGAAATACCCTCTTGCTTCTGGGTTAATATATTTCCCCACTCGCTAGGTCCAATCCTAAAATCTTGGTTCATTCATGAAGAAACGAGAAGACAGACCAGTGACTGGCAGATGCTAGAAGATCAATTTTGCAAGGACTTATCATTTACAACTATCTTGAGCTTGAAGTAGTCCTGCAAAAGATTAAATAATTTATTTTTATAGACAATAGTAATCAGAAATCAAACTTAGGGGTATGTGAAAAACATAGTCGATAACTTCAGACTAATATTCACCTAACCTTAGACAAGAAGCCTATACAATTCTATAATATTTCCATGAATTCAGAAAGTGCAGATGAGTTAGAGGAATTGAGAAACCTAGCCATTAAAGAGACAAAAGGGAACAAACAAATCCAAAACATCATACCTAGTCAGACTGATATTTTCTACAATCACCCATTGAAGTTGCGCAAAATCAATATAGGGACCACAAAGAAACCTAAGATAACTATGGTGGGAGATTACTGGGATGAGAAAACTAGTCAAGAAATACAGAGTTTGTTGCAAGAATATGAGGATTTGTTCCCAAATAACTTTTCATAGTTAAAAAGGATCAAAGGAGTTATGGGAGAAATGAAAATTGAATTAAAACCAGGATCAAAGACTGTGAGGCATCGACCATACCGCCTTAACCCTAGAGTAAAAGAGGAGGTTAAGAAGGAGATAGACAAGATGTTGGAAGCTGGACTTATTTTTGCAGTGGTAGAAGCATAATGGGTCAGTGCAATAGTCATCCAGAGCAAGAAGGGAATAGAGGATATCAGGGTCTCTGTATACTATAGAAGCCTTAACTCTACCTTTGTGCATGACCCTTTTCCAACACCTTTTACTGATGAGGTGATAGAACATGTTGCGGTTAAAGATGCGTACTCATTCACAAATGGATTTTCAGGGTACCACCAAGTAAGGATTTCCGAAGAGGACAAAAATAAGACCACATTCATAATATAATTGGAGTCTTTTGCATACAATGTAATGCCATTTGTCTTAAAGAACGCCCTTGCAGTTTTCTACAGGATTGTAAAAACAACTTTTAGAGAGTTTATTCACAAGTTTATAGAATTTTATATGGATGATTGGACAATATATAGTTTTCTCA
Source organism: Picea sitchensis (assembly GCA_010110895.2). Lineage (NCBI taxonomy): Eukaryota > Viridiplantae > Streptophyta > Pinopsida > Pinales > Pinaceae > Picea > Picea sitchensis. The sequence goes on along the minus strand of SNQJ01S0026827.1, from coordinate 143,375 downwards.
AGGGTTTTGAAGTGTAGGTAGAGCTATCAGTCTAAAGTCTCCTACTTTTAACAACTATCTTGACATTACCCCACAATCATACATAAAAGACAAAGTATAGGGATCTGGTAGGCATACCTTAAACTCCGCGTCCAGTGTCGATCCCTTTGCGCTAAGTTGTTTCTCGACTGTAGCTCTCCTCCCAATGCTAACCTACATTCAACAAAATAAAAACAAGAAACTATAAGCATGCATTCTATATATGGATTAGTGGGTTAGACATAATAACAAAAATGTAAACAAATCATCAAGATTTAAGACATCATTTGGCGGGACGGAAAAATTATTTGTTTATATTAATCTCACAAAATTTGTTTAAAATATGAGACCGACAATTGCTCCTCGAACTCGATCCTGGGATCCTCTTCACCATGCACCAAATTCTCCCACGTATTCTTCTCCTCTTCATTTCTCTCTAGGTAAATGACAAGGGTTTGCAATGGAGGAAGAATGAATTCTGGCTCAAACTCACAATGTGGTTGCAAAATATTGGGGCAAAGGGGGAATACTGAAATGGGTAGAGTTTCTATGCTCTTGTGCTTCCCTTTGAAATGGGACCCCAAAACCTTCTTTTATAGGCCAAAAATCTAGGTATTCGGTTGGGTGACTGGATATAGGCGGTCAAATGATTAATAACGGCCCAAAAACCCATATCCCTTTGCAATTTTTATTTTTCTCTCTTTTTGTGAGTGTATGCGAGCTAGAATGGTGTAACAAGCGTGTGTACGTGGGAAGTAGTGGTGCAGGGCGCATATATCTTCAAGAAAATGGTTTTTCAGAAGAATTATTCAATGATGGATTGGAAAAAATAGAAAGTAAGATGGCCTAATGTCAGGTATGAACATCTGGTGCAATTTAGGGTTATAACAGATGCCCCCTAATGTATGAGGTCAGAATAGCATCTGATGGCTGAAACAAATTACCAATATTTACCAATGTACGAAGCGAGTGATCCCAGAGACTAGATTTTAGGAGGTTCCATCTGAAAAATAACAATTTGTCTCACCGAGGCAGGCATACCCATGCTCGAGATGAAATAAAATCATGGTTGCCAATCAAATACACTACAAATCCATGTCATATAACTATATAAAGTGTAGCCGCGAGCATTACACAGTGGATCTACATCTCAAAATAAAAATATATACATGTATAGTATCCATATTCAAGAAGCCAATGACGCATGATGGCTGGAGATAAGGTCTTCAGATCTCGAGCAACAACTTCAAAATATTCAAAACTCGGGTAGGAGTGTAATATTGCTGTACAAATTCACTACCCATAGGTCTTCGATGACTCGTCAGGAACAGACAAGAGGATCTCAGTGGTCAGGAAGAGAACTTCATTTATTTTGAGCAAGGACTTGATTGGACTTTCGGGGTGGCCAGACATGAGGACAAGAGACAAAATGCAGAAGGGTTGATTCAAGTTTTGTAAAACTTCCCTTGGACAAAAGCAAGACAAATGATGAGATTCAGGGAGCATGGCATTGACATAAGTTCACGATGTGGGAGGCAATGTGAACTCTCCATATGTTTGGAAAGATAACCAAACAGAGTGTTAGGCAGAAATATTGTCGTTTTAATTCCATTGTAGTAATTGTCCAACCATTTAATTTGTCAATCCGAGGTTCGTAGGCTTACGAAGCACACACACTATATATGCAGGATTGAAGTGGAAGTAATCTAATCTAAATTGCTTAAATGAAATTAATCTAGGAAAGCATCGAAATACTAACTAAGAAAGCAGGAGATTGCATAAGGGAAAAACAATACAACATGTGAAGAGTTGAACGACAAATAACATATCCGAGATCACGCCAATGAAGAAATATTCTATTACAATAACCAAATCAATATTCATAACAAAATAATAAAAGCATGAAAACCAAAACCATGAATTAAAGCTAATAATCCCTTTCTCTTTCGAATCCTAATGACTACTCTGATTCTAATTACATAATCTAACTGAATCCTCTAATTCCTCTTCTACTTGAATAATCTAATTGAATCCTCATGAAGAGAGAGCACTATATTTTATACATGAGAGCCTTGAAGATAAGATAACCATCTCATTGTTACAGATCCACTATTCTCTCAACGTATTTTCCATTATTACAAAATATAATCCCTTTAAATCCTCACACATATCTCTCATATATCTTAGATAAGATATTCCAACCAAATCTCCATGATCTTCTCCTTGGAATGGGCTTGAATTATCTCCTCAAGTATTTAAATGGTGGAGGAAGTATTCGAGAAGTCCTTTGAATTAATCCTTCACATATTCCTACACATTACAAAGCTCACACATATTTGAGATATATATGAAAACATGTTGATTTTCTAACATTTAATCACAAATTCCTTTTAAATACTAAAATGAATAAAGTGGAGAACAATAATTTGAAACCCAAGTATATTTATGGAAATGATATCGTAAAAGGTTAATGGGGCAATGAAATGTGAAGAATGATGAAGGGAAAGGTGGATGAGAATAGGACATTTCTGAGCCCCAACACGGAGGAGGACATAACTCTATGTAGAGGGAACAACTTCCTAAGGTCATATTGAATCCTAGAGCTTGACGAACAAACAAAAGGATGTGCTTTGTACAAGGGTGAATCATTGTGTTGCTAACGTAAAGAAAATACTTTTCCCTTCCTCTTTTTCGGGGTATATTTGAATTTCTTTTTGTCTTTTTCAATAATTTTGGAAAGCTTGAAAAAGAATAAAAGAATGCTACATTACAAAGGAGGAACGAGTGTCACAGACATACTAGTTCCAAGTGAAAGGAACACACTGATGCTCAGAGAAAGGAGACATATGCAGGAAAAGGACACCCGGGGAAAATCCTCCATGGGTCAAGGTGTCAAGACATATAGGCAAAGTGCTACAAGACTTGCGTATAAGGCATGCTTTAGATGGTTCAGTTGAGAGAAACATGGAGTTGTAATTAGGCCAAAGATAAAGGAATGAAAATGCGATTAACAAGACACAATGATAACATCCTTCGATGTAATTTTAACGAGTCTAGAGAAGGTAAGCTCGATGATTTTTCATTTTTAGAGAGTCTGAAAAGTGTAAAAGGAGACTCCACTGGGGTACCTTTTTTGAAGGTAGTCTAGTCGGTTCGAAAAAGGTGTAAACTAGCACCAAAAAGACGTCTATTCAGAACCAATTTAACAAGTGTGAAGAAGCAAGGTCACTTGACAATCTTTTCAATTTTAGGGAGTCTGAAAAGAGATTAACTATGGACTCCGTGGGGGTTCCTTTTTCGTAAATTCAGTCCCTCAGGCCCGAAAAAGGGTTAAAATTATACCTGAGAATACTCTTCTAGCAAACTAAAGCTCCTAGAGTATACCTTTGTTCATAAAATTGACCGTCCAGACCAAAAAAGGGGTAAACTACCGCCGGACAGACGTGCCTTCAAATTTTAGTTTGGTGGGCATGAAGGGCGACAAGATCGCTCGAAAATATTTTCATGTTTAAAGGGTTTGAAAAGGGCTTAAAATAAGACCCGTCATTGTTTGGGAGTCCCGAGGGAGAGGTCAACAGTGATGATTAATGATGCAAATGAGGCTCAAACTTGTAATCAGGAAAAACTAATAAGGACTCCCAAGCCTATAGTCATTAACGACGGCATGGACGCCAAAAGAAATGAGGATCTAACTAGGGAATCCATGTAAATGCATGCTCTAACACTAAATTATGACACTTCTAAAGAAGTAAATATGGTTCTGTGTCGCAACTCGGTGGCGTCGATCCTATGGCAAAGCGGAAAAGACAACGAGATGCAGAAAGTGGAGGGCGAAACCTAACTTACCAAAGGACCTTTAAAAATGAACCAACTCTCAAAAAGTTTCCCAATACCAAAAGTAACATGTATTGTAACATCCCATAAGAAACTCAAGAACCATACTAAACTATCTTTGAGCTAGAAAAAATGACAAATGGGTCCATAAAATGACAAAAAGGGCCCAAAAAGTATATAAATAGAAGCTGGAAGCTCATTATCACCATTGTAAATTGAGAATTGACCAAGAAGTCAAAAAACACCCCTTTTCTAAAAGAGTTGATTCCGGGAGCTTCTGTGGACGAAACAAACTTCCGCTTGGACCAAGTAAGTACAAACTAGCCCCTCATGCATTTCCATTCTTCCTTTTTTCATTTCATTTTGTTTTTTGGGGGGGCACTGACCTTTAAAAAGGTTGGCCCTACGTGTATGCAGGTTGTCTTAGGACAACCCACGTATGCCTGTGTGCAGAAAAAAATCTGCATGTGTGCATATGCAACTGTGTCCAATATAGCCTGTGTACACCCTCCAATATGTGGAAAAAAACAAAAATCAAGAGTTAATTCCCCATGAACTTGTCATTTTGTAGGATGTATGTCCATTGGAGAGAGAGAGGGAGCATGAAGACATTGATTTTTTGGTCTCACAAGACCCTATTGTTATTGCTGTATTAGCGCAATGTGAGTTGTTGAAATTCTTCCAGTGTCCGTTCATGAGGGCACAAACAAGGTTGTTGAATGATTTGATGGATTACTGGCATCCTAACACTGACACATTTATGCTTGAGGGGTAGTCATTGACTCCAACGACTGAATATATTTACTTCTTGATTGGTCTCTCGAGGAGAGGGGATGCAGTCAACTTGCGTACCTTTCCCCCCGGACCTCACAACATTGAGGAGTTGATTGGACTCCATTGCAAGGTTGGTACTAAGAAAGTGGGTTCTCAGGTGCCGATAAAAAATATCAACAATCTATTTCTGAAAGTGATAGTGCTACTCATTGGGCAGATCACTGGATCCGCGAAATTACATCAGGCCTCCTGGGCGCACATGCATTGTGTGGTGCAGTGCTTAAATGCACAGATTTTCGACTCGGGTATAACCATGCTAGATTGCATGAAGAGACAACTAAAAGAGTGTTAGATACAGGAGAACACAAACTTTGGGTTCAGGACTTTTCTGTGTTCCTTTTTCTTCGAGAGGGTATCCAGTCTTAGTCCATGAGAGACGATACGAGGGCACGTGGCTTCTCTCCCAGCATTATGCAGATGGGCTGTGTTTATGCCATGACAGGGGGAAGGGAGGACCATTGAGGCCTTCAACGATGCTTTCTTTGACTGGTGGTCTCGACATATTCTGGCTATAGAGGACTATCCCTATGTCGGAATCAACTTTTATAGAGATCCTAGCATGCCTGTACCTCCCGGAGCAGAGCGAGGAGAGATGGGTATGTTTTTTTTTCAGAGTTATTTAATTTTTATTTCTTTTTATATATATCATTTTTATGTGTACCAGAGTATCTGATAACTGTGTATCTGTTATGTACAGATGTGGAACCAATGCATCCAATAGACTTCTCAAGGACTAGGCAGTGTCCTCAACTAGAGGCAGGACCAACCGCAGCTGCTAGACCAACAACAATAGTAGGGGCGCCTATAGCCGGAGAGGCTGAGAGAGTATTGAGATGGGTGGAGTGGAACCTCATTGTGCTCACTCGCACAACCCCTATGGAATAGATAAAGAATCTATCACCAACGATGCAACCTCATGTAGTTGGGGTACCATGGACCTGGGTCTAGCTCTTCCGGTGTTTGGCAAACATCATTGTTCATTATGGCAGGGCCATTAGGCCCCACCCTTAGCTAGGCTAGACTACGTACGTGTCGAGGGCACCTTTTGTATATTTTTGAGGGCATAAGCCCTGTGACTCTTACTGGACATATTTTTGAGGCGCTTACACCCACCCATGTACTCTGATATTTTTGATATATATATGTGTATTTACATCTTTTTACGTCTTATGGATTACATTTATTTTACAAATATATTTATATGTGCGTGTGTGTGGTTTTCCTTACATGTGTGCAATATGCCAATCTAATACATGATTAGCTAGGGTATCTATGATTTGATTCAGTCTCCTAGGAACATGGATATACGTAATGTAATGAAAGCTTCATTCTAAGAGACATACCCTAAGGAACCATTGGTGTAGAGTAGGATCATAAATGCGGTAAACCCCATTTAACTAGGACACAACCAACTGAGCATCTAAGTAGACCTGAAGGTGAGATATACCATGCGACAAAGCATGATGAAACAACTCTAAGACTGCGCTATATTCGACGACATTATTTGTGGCGTCACCTAAACATATACCTCCTGAAGATAACCACTGACCTTGAGGTGTGAAAATCAGCCAAGCTGTGGAACCAAGCCTCTAAGTGTGTCTACTAGATTCATCTACAAACCCAACGAACACCTATTATTCACTTGACATCTTCCACAGTGAAAAAAATGACATAAAAAATGACACGTCCATAAAACCAAAAAAGATAAAAACTAAAAAGAAAATGTATAAGAACATACATATGTAGAATAAGTCACCCAAGGCGACCCACCTACGAGTAACACTTCTTGAGGTAGAGCCCATTTCTAGGCTCCCTCAAAGTCCACCAGACGATAAGTGCCCTTCTTTAGAACCTCCTTCATGATGAAAGGTCAGAACCACATGGGTTTGAACTTGCCTGCCCCCAGGGAATCCTTATGTTGGTCATAGACTAGGACAAGGTTGCCTTCAGAGAAAATCTAAGGACGAATAGATCGATCATATTGACACTTGACTTTTTGTTTGTGAGCCTTATTGGCCAAGGCTGCATCCTGACGTTGCTCATCGAGCTACTCAAGATATAAAAAACACTCCTCAAGCGGTGAAGTGTCTGGCAATAAATGTACTTCCAAATTTAGAGATGGGATCTGGCACACTATAGGCAAGAATGCTTCCATCCCGTAAATGAGTTGAAAAGGTGAGAAACCGGTTGCAGTCTTAACAGATGTTCGGTAGGCCCATAATGTCGAGTACAACATCAAATGCCAATTTGACTTGGCCAAATTGATCGTTCGTTGTAGAATAGTCTTAAGGGACTTATTCACATCTTCCATGTGACCATTCACTTGTGGGTAGTAGGGTGACGATTGATCTTGCTTCAACCCAATATTTGACGTTAACTCAGACATCATTTTATTCTGAAAGTGACTGCCATGGTTAGTGAAAATCTCTCTCGGGATGTCGAACCTTGCTATTATTTGTTAAACAAAAATAGAGTTGTTGTCTCGCCATCATCTTTGAACGTTGGAATAGCTTCGACCCACTTTGTGAAGTAGTCTACTGCTACGATGATATAATGGTGCCCCCTTGCTGAAGGGGGGTTGCTTGTAGTGTAATCAATCCCCCACTTGGTGAAGGGACCAATGGTGATGATGGGAAACATGGGAGCAGGGTGTGCCCTCATCTTCCGAGAGAAGATCTGACACAGGTGGCACTTCTTGACCGATTCAACACAATATTTGATTAATGTTGACCGAAAGTAACTGGCTCGTAGAATATTTTGGGTTGTTTCCAACCCAAAAAAATGACCACCACATTCTTTAGTGTGGAAAACGTTAAGCATGATTTATGCTTCTTCATGTGTGAGACACTGACGAAGGATGCAATCTACACCTCGACGATACAGAGTGTCCTTGAGTATGAGATAGTTCTTGGCCTGATGGCATATATGGAAATTCTCATCACGAGAAGCAGAGGTGGGGCACCTCAAATTATGGAGATAGACTAGTATATCTCCATGCTAGGGATCCAAAGACGTGATAAAAAACATGTCTCATTGAATAGGCGACTCCTTAGGTATAACATCACCTGATTCGACTGGAAGTTCCGAGATGACTTCCACGAATACCAACAACTTTTTGGATTTCGCCGAAACAAAATCCAAGTCAAATTCTTGGAGGATAACTATCCATCTACTGATCTTTCTATCGATTATACGTCGTGTCAACACGTATTGAAACAGATTCACAATGACAATGGCAGTGGTGTTGCGAAAAAATATATAATGATGGAACCATTGGACAGCATGAATTGTTGCCAACGCAAGTTTTTCAACATTGGAATAATTGAGTTCCGGTCCAACCAGGCCTCGGATCAGGTAATAAATCATGTATTCTTCAAACAAATCATCCTCCTGAACCAAGACCATACTGATGGCCGACTCTATCACACCCAAATACAATAATAAATCTTTATTATAATTGTGTGGCCGAAGAAGAGGGGCAGACGTGAGGGCGCATTTCAATGCTTCAAAAGAGCGCTAAGCGACTTCGTCCCAATGAAAAGGAACGCCCTTCTTTAGTAAATGTATGAAACCCTTTGTGATCTCGGTATAGTTTGCGATGAAACATCGTAAAAATTTCACTTTTCCCTGTAAACTTTGAAGCTGAGGGACTGTGCATGGGGGATGAAACTGAACTATCACCTCAACCTTGAGAGGATCGACCATGATCCCTGTTGTCAAAACTATGAAACCTAGAAGATGACCCAACGTCACGCAAAACCTACATTTGTCTGGATTCAAGAGAATCCAGTAGTAGTGACATCCCTCAAAGATAATTCAGAGGTGTGTGGGATGATCAAATCCCTTATGAGATCGTTATGTTAAATCATCAATATAAGCCTCGACTATGTGTTTGAGATCGTGGAAAGAAAAAGACATGGCCTGCTGAAAAGTAGCTCCAACATTTTTCAGACCAAAAGGCATCTTTCGAAAAGCAAATGTACCCCATGGACAAATGAAAGCAGTTTTGTGTTGGTCTTCAATTTTGATATGTATCTAACTGTATCCCAAAAAACCATCCATGAAATAAAAGACCTCACAACCTTCACATTCATTGACAATCTGATCAATAAATGGCGTGGGGAAATTATCCTTTGGAAAGGCCTTGTTCAAATCACGAAAGTTTGTACATACACAAATCGTACCCTATTTTTTGTTGATTGAAACGTGATTTGACACGAATTGATTCAATTGGACGGGGTCAATGAAACCAACTTCAAGCAATTTCTCTAATTCAGCCTTAATAGCTGCTACTTTCTTAGGATTAACTGGATGAAGCTTTTGCCGGAACGACTTAGTGCCAGGATATGTCGTGATTTCATGTTCGACAGTTCTTGAATCTATGCCTTGCATTTCCTTGTAAGACCAGGAAAACACGTCGCAAAATTATTTAAATAAATCCTTGTAGATTTGAATCTCCTCGGGGGAGCAGTCCGCTCCGACGAAGACATTCTCCACGATGCTAGGGGTTATGGAGATATCAATAGGTATAATTTTAGAAATGGTTGCAATATTTCCTTTAGCATAAACTACATGCGTAGCCAAAGGATTGATAGGACAAGGCCTATCTCCAGTCATAGTCAAAGTGAATTCACTTGCTTCAATTTTTCTTAACTCTGGGAGGAAATAATATCTGTGATAGAGATCATCCTAGGGTATGTCCGGACTAGTCATTGCCTCAATGATATCCTCTTATGAGGGCAAGACTAAGTCTAAAGAATCAGTATCGATGAGGGAACCTTGAGCCCAAATAGGCTCGAGAATCGGATCTAAATCTTGTGCGGGAGTCAAATCGGGATCAACGGAAGCTTGCTGGACTATAGAGTATGCAACCTCTATCGAAGACAAAATCATGTCCATGCCATGGTGCCCTGTCCCTTCCATCATGGTTTATGGGGAAGGAAGAGTCCATGGATCATCAAAGTAAGTTGTACGAAATGACGAGACTTCAAAAATTTCAACCTTAGACTGGTCAGGGACCGTCGATATGAACTTAACTTCACCGAAAGGGGGCGGGTAATCGAAATTACCCATCAAAGGTGGGCACAATCCAACCCCTACATTGACAATGCCGGGTTGAGGGTTATCAATCATCAGGACCATGGATGCCCCTGATGAAGTGTCAGGACGAAAGAAAGACAACTAATCAATGGACACGATCCAACCCTCGTGTGGAAACAACAAGACTCAGAAAACTATATCGACCAATGCATTCATAGAATAGGTCCAACTCCTTCCTAACAAGATATTGTAGACAAGAGATGCATCGACCATGTCAACCTCGATGCACATGGTCTTCCCCCCTAACTACACAGGGAAAGAGGGGATGATTCCATGTGGTCGGAATGAATGACCATCAAAAGTAGTAATAAGAGTAGGCAACATAGACAAAACCAGTTGGCCAATGGCCTTCCAACATGCCAATGAAATCACACATGTCGAGGTGCCCTCATCAACCACCGTGCGAAAAATGTTCCGAGTAAAATTTTTCATGGTGTAAGCCATTACTATCTGAAATGCCATGTGGTAAGGTAGACAAGGTTTTAAGTCGGTCGTATCAAGCATGATCATTCCCATATTAAAAGTCTCAACAAATCCTAAGGCAACTAACAGAGCCTTTCTCTGGGGAGGGAAGCTCTGGAGGACCTCCAAAGAGGACATTGCACAAGGGGTTTGAGACAAACTCTCCACCACAGAGTAGTTATGGGTGGCCCTTGTGTTTGGATTGTGGGAATATTTATTTAACGCACCTTTTGGGATGTGTGTCATTGTTTCTCCCAACATCTTCTCAATCTAGAGAGGAAGAGATGGGTTTTTTCAGATTCTTTACCCTTCTCAGAGGTGTTTGGCATTCCATAGTCGCGTGTCCTAGTTAATGTATCAATTCTACCTTTCATCATATAGACATTCGTGGATGAAGGATTACTCGAAGATGGAGGGGGTCCCTGACTGCCCCCTTCCATGCTCGAAGAGGCTTGAGTTAAATTTTTCCCATGTGGAAATGGGTTTGTTAACACGAAAGGCTATTGTTGTGCTAATAACTTTTGGGCCTCTGCAAGCTGAGGGAAAAGATGAGTCAGATGGTCTTCCATTTAAAGGTTACATAGATACTTCAACTTCTTCTTTTCTATGTTTCCCCCACCAACATTATTGGTAGGTTTCTTATCCCCCTTACCCTTCTTTCACTTCTTCTACTTTCCATTAGGCTGTTGGGTGGCCTTTAGGTTTGTCGATTTCACACTATGTACATCCAACGTTTGAGTAGGGGGAGAAGTCGAACCAGTGGTCTGGTTGGTCGTTGTCTGTTGTATTGACAAATGCTACAATTGATTCGACAGCTGATCAACGAGCTTCGTTTGTGGCGAACCAACAATACCATTGGCATGTGGTCCAGATCTCTATCTGGTCTTGTCAAGTATAGGCTGCAGTGCATCTGGAAAAACTTCGTAAAGTAAACCAGACTAAGAGTAAATAAACTCTAGTAGTTGAGCTCTCATTATCGCTTCTTGTTTTGAAAAGACCCTTGACATTGCGATGTCTTTAGATAACTGTGGTACCAAAGACTTAAGGAACCACTCAAGAAGGAATGTTGGTGGGACTGGTAATTTTATCAAACTCTTTCGGCATCTCCATTCTCGGATGTGATCTGAGATATGGTTTTCCTTTGTTTTCTCAAAGTTGTCCAACAACTCGGTGTTGGCATTGTATCTCACAGGTAATTGAAAATGGTTTAAGAAAAACATTGCTAATTAGCCAAAGGTAGAATATCTTGAGCGATCAATATCGATGTACCATTTCGCAACACTCTTGATGCGAGTATGTTGAAACAAACACAACTGGATGGAGTTGTCTCTCAAAGAGTTGGACGAGAACCATAAATGGAAGGTAGTCACATGATCACAAGGATCTTCATTAGACTTAGCTTCAAACTTTGGAATATCTGAGGGAAACTTGGTTGGCATAGGAGGCCAATGCAGATCATGAAAGATGGGGTTGTTTAATAACATTGTCATGTATGGCAAGTGCAGAGTTGCCAGAAACGACAATTTGGATTGTTGATTATAACCAGGGAAAAAGGAGCCTGAAGTTTGGATGGCACCAGGTTGCCAGGAAAATTTAGGTTTCTAGCCAGGGTTTTGGTAATAACCATGGCCATGACCAGTGTACCGATTATGTGCTTGTTGAGACGTCATCAACTGAATCCAATAATAGGACGTAGAAGGTTGGGATTGCGTTGTATTCCAAGTATTTTTGGAAGGGTTGCCCCCTGCCGATCCTACGAGCATAGATCCTGAGACTTGCCTAGGGTTCCATTGGCTATGGAAAGGGTTTCCCTCGGTTGGCATCCCTGATGAGGGAAATGATTCCTGCCATGGATTCCAAGGTCCTTGTGAGGAAGGAATTTTTGAGTTTTCCCCCTGTGCAGGAATAACACCTTGCATAGGATTTTGTTGTCTGTAACCGGGGTTTCCCTCAACCGAGATGGAAATTGATGAGAATGCGTTGTTTCCAAACATTTCGAACCTACCGACATGATATAAGAAGGAATTCCTTGACTACCTGCTCCAAGTGAACTATAGTTTACGTTCGACCCGACAGAGTTCTGGTGATTACCACTGAGCGAAGGGGATGAAGGAGGTATATGACCCCATCTGTAAGGGAAAGCATTATAGGGAGTTGAAATGCCCCCATGGATCCTTGTAGAGGAGTGTTTGAGCTCCCTACTGCTAGACCTAAAGTCTGTAGAGTGGAGTAGTAAAGGACATAGTTTGTATCAAAGCCAGGCATCCCGTATGAGAACGAAGGGCATGTTTGACACTGGGTGAAAGGAATAGTGATCGCCACCATAAATGGAATTGGACCATTGCCCGAGGTAGAGGCGGTTGAGACCAGAGTGGTCCGAACCAACGATGGTTGGTTTGGAGGCGAAAAATCCCCTGAAGTGACAACCGTAGAGGGATTGTGAGTATTCCATGAAGAATTAGCAACATTTGTCTCCATTGATTCTTGTGACACTACCTGATGCTCCTAAGAGTGAACCTATACGATGATGGGTGTCGATAGATCAGTGATCGGAGGGTTATATGGACCAAGAGCTTCTGCTCCAAGGTTAGAAATGGTTGGTTCCTCTAAAATCAAATGTTCTCCTCTCAGAGGTGGGTCGGGCACAGTTTCCTGTGGCCTAGTCGCCTCAAAAGACCCTTGTTGGTCTAGTCTTCACCTTAGTAGTGGAGGGGGTGGCTCCAAATTAATCGGCGGCAGGCCAAGAAGCCTTCGCGACTGGAAAAGATCTTGATCCTCCATGGTGTGAGAAGATAGATGCCAACCTAGGGTTTTCTATTAACATTAAATACCAACACAAACTAGAAAAATTTCCTGTGAGATAAGACAAGCATATCACTAGCTAGTTAGGAGAATAGATACAACAACCAATGCTAGAGCAACGTACTAGTGCAAGTGAAACTCAAATACATAAGCACACTCCATGTATACTCTACAAAGAATGGCTCTATGTCTGCCCTAGGTACCACAGTATACCCCCGCAGTCACCTATGTAAATCACTAAGATAAAGGCAACTAGGTTGCCAGTGTGCGAGCAGTCACCAGGCGGGTACAATCGACAGTCGAGTGGACCACAATGAGCAGGGTATCAAGCCCAAAACCTATCAAGGGTATCAAAAGAAAGTGTTCTGGAAGATGAATGAGGACCTCGAACGGATTCGAGACCCACGAAGATCTGTGGCAAATGTGATCAACGAAATCCCAAGATAAGCCCTCTATATGCATTCCCCACTACGCTTGGTCCGACTTTGGAGGGGTTATCTTCGCTAAATTTCCACACGCGACCTCGCGTTTAGCCCCTGAGTTAGAGGGGGTCTCGGATAACTTTCACGGTTACTGTACTTTTAACCACTCCCTAGCACAAACTCTTATGTTTGTTTTTGTAGCCTTGAAGAGTTTCCTCTCCAATCCTAAATCAAGGCTCTAGCCTAGACTAAATTGATGGACCCTACAAACACAAAGTCTAATATATTTTGATTAAGCGTTAATTTTAGTGGCTATCTTAAGTCAAAGGGAACCAAAGTGAAACCAGTGATTTTCTTTAAGAGACAAAAGAGAAGAGCATAAGATGAAACTGAAAACAAACTACTTCTTCTTCACAAATAAAGATTTTCCAATTTAAACACTTTCACCAAACTTTCCGTAACTATTCTTCTCAGATCTTTGAAAAGAAAAACTTAAAACAAGATTTCGCTTGACTACAAGCTACTTAATGTCCTAAGTATTCCAATAAAGAACTTAAGAAAACTTTCTTTTTCCTTGATAAATAAAACAACTAACCTAAACTACTTTTACCAAACAAAGTTTTTTTTTTTTTTTTTTTAATTTCAAAATGCTTCAAAATAAGAAACTTGAAAATGAATTATTTTTCTTTTCTTCTAAAGCAAGAGAAAGGGAAAAGTGAATACAAGACAAGACCAAGAAATGTCTTCTGGCCCCATTGCAGATCGCAGGGAGTCATTGAACAAACCCTAACAGAAAAGACTCACAGACTTGTCTGAAACCCTAACAAAAAAACATAACAAATCTTTTAAAGAATAAGATAAACTGAGGTTAGACCTAAGCTACAGACTGTCATAATAGAGACCAGGACTAGATCAAGAAAACCCCTGAGAAGTATGACTTCTGACAAGGAAGAGGATGACTGCCTCTTATTTAAAAAAAAAAATCTCAATCACAGGTGCGCTACTAACACTTCAACAACCAGCATATGTATGTGAGGTGTCCAAAGGTAGGGTGCGTATGTAAGTGTGCAGACCCACTACAAGCAGCATACACCTCTGTAAATTCTCAAAAATGAAAACTAACAGTTAATAAAACCAGGTAGGGAGTACTGGTATTGAAGACCAGAATCCCTTAAAGACATAGAAACTTACAGAAACTCGGAAAAAGTAATTAAACTAATTAAAGCACCCAAAAAGAATATCCCCAAAAAACCCTAGATGTCTCCCCAGTATGGTCGCCAATTCTCATGTAAGTGGGAAAACCTGCTACAGACTACACCATGGTTCTGAAGTGAAAGCAGAGCTAATCGTCTAAAGTCTCCTACTTTTAACAACTATCCCGACATTACCCCACAATCATACATAAAAGACAAAGTATAGGGATCCCGTAGGCATACCTTAAACTCTTCCTCCGGTGTTGATCCCTTTGCACTCAATTGTTTCTCAACTGCAAATATCCTCCCAAGGCCAACCTGCATTTACCAAAAGACAAAAAAGAAACTACAAGCATGCATTCTATATATGGATTAGTGGGTTATACATCATAACAAAAATGTAAACAAATCATCAAGATTTAAGACATCATTTGGCGAGACAAAAAAAGTATTTCTTTATATTAATCTCACAAAATTAATTACAATATGAGACCAATAACTTCTCTTCGAAATCGGTACTGGGATCCTCTTCACCATGCACCAACTGCTCCCACGTATTCCTCTCCTCTTCAGTTCTCTCTAGGGAAATGGCAAGGGTTTGCAATGGAGGAAGAAGGAATTCTGGTTCAAAATCACAATGTGTTTGCAAAATATTGGGGCAAAGGGGGACTACTGAAATGGGTAGAGTTTCTATGCTCTTGTGCTTCCCTTTGAAATGGGACCCCAACAACTTCTTTTATAGGCCAAAAATCTAGGTATTCAGTTGGGTGACTGGATATAGGCGGTCAAATGATTAGTAACAACCCCAAAACCTATATCCCTTTGCAATTTTTATTTTTCGCGCTTTTTGTGAGTGTATGCGGGCTGTAATTGTGCAACAAGCATGTGTATGCAGGAAGTAGTGGTGCAGGGTGCACATATCTTCAATAAAATGGTTTTTCAGAAGAGTTGTTCAATGATGGCTTGGAAAAAATAGCAAGTAACATGGCCTGATGCCAGGTATTCATGTCTGGTGCAATTTAGGGTTATAACAAACATGTAGCATTGTTAAGTCTGATGTTTGAAAGATGCAGAGAATTGTAGATATCATTGAATCTCAGAAAGTGTATCTTCTATGTACCACATGGAAATTTGTTGGGCCACATAGTATGCCGAGAAGGAGTATTGGTAGACCCAACCAAAGTTGTGGTTATTGTGAACATGTCGCCACTTACAAGTGCTAAGCAGTTGTGCTCCATGCTAGGACACATAGGGTACTATCGCAGGTTCATCAGAAGATATGTAAACATTACTGCACCTCTGGAAAATATATTGAAAAAGGCCAAAATGTTCCAATGAACTCCAAAATGTGATAAAGCATTCGAGACCCTAAAGGAGAATCTCATCACAACACCAATTCTGATATTCCCAAAATGGGAAAATGAATTTCACGTCCACATAGATGCTTCAGGCATTTCCTTAGGAGCTATCTTAGCACAAACTGGAGATGGAACCATGGATCATCCTATCTACTTTGCAAGAAGTAAGTTATCTCAAGCTGAGTGCAACTACACAATGATAGGAAGGGAGGGTTTAGCCATGATTTATGCTTTGCATAAATTTACACATTATTTGTTAGGTTCTCATTTTATGTTCTTTATTGATCATTCTGCATTGAAATATCTAGTTAACAAACCTGTATTGGAAGAGTGAATTTGTATATGGCTAGTACTATTTCAGGAATTCTCTTTTGAAGTGATCATTAATATTGGAAAATGCAACGTAGGACCTGATCACTTGTCTAGATTAGAGTTAGGGGAAACTAGCGGAACAATTGATGATCAACTCCTAGATGGATATTTGTTACGATTTGAGGCCATACCAGAGTACCTTGAGGACATAACAGTCTTATTAAGTACAAGAGCCTAGCCAGAAACATATTCCGCAACCCAGAAACGCCATATGGTTGTTATAGCAACAGACTATCAGATAATTGCAGAGCAATTGTATAAATTGGGAGTAGATAGTATCCTCAGAAGATGTGTCTTGGACCACGAAAGACATGCTATACTATGGGAATGCGAAAATGGAGTTGCAGGAGATCATGTAGGAGGAAAGGCCACTGGGAAGAAAGTTATCCAAGCTGGAATTTGGTGGGAACAACTATTCAAGGATGCAAAGGTATATGCTAGATCATGTGATGTTTGTCAAAGAGTGGGTAAGCCGTCATGACAAGATAAATTACCACTTCATTCGGTTCGATATCTATATTCATTTGAGAAGTGGGAGGTTGACTTCATTGGACCAATCAACCCCATAGCTAGGCATTCAAAGGCTAGGTACATTATTACCGCAACCAACTACCTTACATGTTGGGCTGAGGCAACAACTGTTCAAGACTGCTCGATCGATACTGCTGCTAGGTTCATTTTTGAGAATATTATCACTCGATTTGGATGTCCTAGGAGTCTAACTAGTGATCTGGGAACTCATTTTATTAGTAGCATTATAGAAAATATTACATCATAGTTCTTGATCCAACATCACAAATCATCCCCTACCACCCGCAAGCCAATGGAAAAATAGAAGCATTCAACAAGATTATGGAGAGAGGGTTAACAAAAGTCTATTGTGAAAACCGGGAAGATTGGGATGACAGAGTTACAACAGTACTATGGGATTACATGAAAACCACAAAGAAACTCCACAGGTACACGCCATTTCAGCTAGTTTATGGGAAAGAGGTTGTGGTGCCTACATAATTCATCACTCCAAGTTTGTACATTGCATAGATCACACACATGTCAGAGGAAGAATTAGTTGTGTGGAGGCTCATGGAGTTACAAGAACTTGAGGAGACCATGTTTTTAGAAGACTTCCATCAGTCGATTGAGAAATCAAGGAAAAAATCTTGGCATGACAAGCACATTAAAACTAAAGTATTTGTGTAAGGAGACAAGGTTCTACTCTATGATAGTCGGTACTAGAAGCATCTTGGAAAGTTGCACATGCATTGGTTGGGACCATTTATAGTTGTGGAGATCCGAACCTCAGGAGCAATTAGAATTGCACAACTGGATGGTATGTTGTGGCGAGGATGGGTGAATGGCGTTCGTCTAAAACCCTATATGTTTCGAACTGAGCCAAAAGGACTATTGCTCTAGTCCGAAAGAGCATGTATAATAGTTAGATTTGAGTTTTTTGCAATTTTTGTAAATTTAGTTAATAAAGTCGATGTGTGCAGTGTCGCGTTATGACATGTAGTTCATTTTTTTTTAAGTGTTCTTTGATGCATAAATGCTTACTCAACAACGTAGGATCAAAATCGTAAATAACCTATTAATGAAAGTCATTAATATGATGGCGACCCCTTTGTGGTCGAAGGGAGAATGAATCTGAACGCAATTTGAGTCCATGTGCCACACGAAACCAGTCCAGTCACAACCTTTATTTCTATTACGGTACCACGTCTAAATTTAGTTAAGCCATAAAGTCATGATACGCGAAGATGCCATCGGTATTCACATCGGGATTCCCACCCATCAAATGGAAAGGTCTGAAATCGACCACATCCCTGTCCAACTTGCACAGTAAATGCCAGAATCGCCCAATAGGATTTACCCCGTTAACATGTTCCGTTGGAAAACTCAAATCCAAGTTGCATCCATATGGTCATGATGAACAACAATTATTACTGAACTTTCCAGCTAGGTTCGAGTATAAGGTTCTGCAAACTCGCCGTAGAACACATTGTTTTCAAATAACTTAGCAATTTTTGAATTCTGTAGAGTGAGAAAGCCTGTGCATATGTGAAACTTGTAGTTGTGATCCCCAATCCTTAGTTCACCGTAGAATTTATTGATAACTTAGAGCCCACAATGTTGAGAGCTACAGGAAGTTGAAGCGCCATGTCCAAATATGTAGTACCAGATGAGCCCTGCGACTCCCGAGTTGAGGTAGTGGGTGATCTAAATGGGAAGGTGGAGCAAGTCAAGCTCCTTGATCTTGACTTAACAGAATCAGTCTTGTTCCCCCAGATGAACATAGACATATTCAGGAGTATCGCTCCAGACGAGTTGGGAGGCATGTAGTTCGTGCCAAAGCCTGAATTTATCAACCTATTCAACTCAACTATCATGAACCTCAGAGACCTACCAGTGTTCGGTATCACTGGTGATGTTGCGTGGTGCACCAAATTCCTGATCAACAGGGTGCACGACCGAAGTCTCTGGTTGGATAGGCAGTATCCAATCCATGTTGACAATATCCATCATCTTATTGGACTGTCCCTCGAGGGAGAGGATGTGTC
Organism: Picea sitchensis; assembly: GCA_010110895.2. Classification (NCBI taxonomy): domain Eukaryota; kingdom Viridiplantae; phylum Streptophyta; class Pinopsida; order Pinales; family Pinaceae; genus Picea; species Picea sitchensis. The sequence goes on along the minus strand of SNQJ01S0026827.1, from coordinate 124,422 downwards.
TAAAGGATTCTAGGGTCCTAGTAAGAATGTCAAGAAGAAAGGGGAGCCCAACCTCTATGAAAGGTTCCACACGCAGAGGTGGGGGGGGGGGAACACAACCAAAATTGACCCAATAATAACAAAGACAGTCATGACTGACTGCTACATCATATCCAACAAGGTTATGAGGTCATATTACAAGGGAGAGTGCATGTTGGATGCATTATCGGTAGCATAGTTTTTCACCAATGGCGTTGTATTCAATTGGTGTAGTTACCTGCTAGAGGAACTAGTCATGGCTTGCGAGGAAGCCCAGGATAAGGGAGGCACCTTCATGTATGGATACCTATTGGTGGAATTCACAATGATAACATGGAAGCCATCAGCTGGAAGACCATTGGTGCTAGCAGAAAAGGGGCGCCTTGCGAAGATGTTTGAGCCCTGACATTCCAGGATGGACTAAGAGAACACAACCTTCAACAACATGATATTCTCCATGTGGTACAATGGGATTATCAACACAACACAGAGGTTTCACATTTCGTAGGAGCTCCTCAACTGCAACACGAGGAACATTGCTTTCAACATGAACCAACATCATACGTTTGCATAGCCAAGGCATGCTAACAGGGAGGATTTCCACGAGAGGATGTTTTCGTTCTACCTAGATGAGGAGGATTTTGACAAAGAAGTAATTTCGTGGCCAAGAGTTAAACACAACTTGTGCAAGTAGGGGATGCACTACATTCTTCTTGGCGAGCTGTTGAAGAATAAAGGCAAAGAAGAAGGGGTAGGACCGAGCTCAAGCTCAGAGCTGCAAAAGAAGGAAGCTCTGACACAGTCATACTCTAAGGAGGAGGAGGAGACATAGCCACTGGAGTAGAAGAAAAGAACACTACCGATATTTCCATGGCTTCTAGAGAAATCCATGTTGAAAGGGAAGGATGCCAATGATATCCTGAGCACTGCGTTCATTACTGAACTAGTGGTGAAGAAGTTTAGAACCGGGGTCTCGCCAAGTAAAGTTATGAACCCCCAACCCCTTTCATCCATCATCCCCTACACTCACTCAATGGTCCGAGCAACCCCGGTCTTCCATATTCAGGACGACCCTGATCCTGACACTCTTCCATCCACCATCATCACTGAGCACCCTCCATAATCACCAAAACCTTAGTCGACACCCCCAGAAACCACCAGTCCACCCCAAACCACTAATCTAGAGATGATGCAACTCTATCCCCTAGAAAAACCAAGGTTTTAACTCCCTTAAACAAGGCCGGAATTTCTCAAGAAAAGATCGGAAGTTTCTGGTCCAAATCTAGAAGTACCAGAGTAGAGCCTGCAACTAACTGGTCTGAACCTGGACGCCTAGGACCAGAAGATTGTGCCTTTTGTGCAGTAGAAGGACCCTCAAACCATAGAGGAGATTCAAGCTCAAAGATCCCATCACATTTCCTCAATGGCCAAGGTTGAGGGTTCCCAGGGATGCGCAACTCCATGAGTAGATGGAAGTAAAGAGATGGAGATACCTGAGGTTCAGAATGAACCAGAGTCAACCTTCGGGAAGAATGCAGCATCCACATAGGAATAGATGGAGTTGGTTCTCCAGAACCCTTAGCAGTGCACAGAGGTTTTGCAACTCTGCTTATCCAGAACATAGGTTCTGAAACTCCTACCATCAACGTTAAGTTTGAGGCTTGCACTAGGACCGTCCACAGGGGAGGAGGAGGTAGAGACTCTGTCATAACACTCAATGACCAATGGAATTCTACTGCAGACTCAAGCACCCAAGGACACAACACCATCTTATGATGACCTTGCCCAATGGCCAACAATACACTTGGTTGGAATGATCAGAGCATCAATTGATCAACTGGAGCAGAGGATCTAGCAGGAAGAGAGGTCTATAGAGTTCGTAAGGGAGGAAGCACTCCTTGCGCAAACATGTAGAAAATGAGAAGAACATGCAAAGATACAGGTCGAGTACATACTGAAAAGAGTCCAAGAAGGGCTTGTTGAAGCCTGGTCGAAGATTCAGAAGGTCTCACCCCAACTTCCCGAAGCCAGTGATGTAGGAGATCCAGAGCATGAGATTGAACTGCTCCAAGGAGCATGGTCACAATTGGAAATTCACGTTGAGCATCTGGAAGTGAAGTTGCAAAAAACTTAACAAGAAGAAGAACAACAACCTCAGAAGCTGCAAGAGTAGATGGAGAAGACAGTGCTGGAAGGTAACAATTCTCGAGCAACACTACACAAGTGAATAGTTGAGTGCAAAAAGATTTTCAGGGAAGACAATGATTGGATGGGAAACATCACTAGACGCAACCATAACTTGGAGGATTTTCACACCAGAATCCAGGTGTTGAATGAAGAAGTTGCGACTACGATGGATCTGCTGGAGAAACAATAGAAGTTCGACCAAATCCAACAAGCGGAAAATGAACTGAATGCCCTATTTGAGGCTCAATCCGTAGAAAAGAAGGAGTTGCACGACTTCTGGCCTGTCGTTCAAATAGTTTATATGCAGATGCATCAATTCTATGCAACGATATATTCTTAATGGAACTTGTTTGTCACATCCAAGCCCAAGGGATTCATTACAGATGCGACCCAATAATTTGTTGTCGAGGCCTCACTCTTTCTAGGAAGTGGCAGGATAAAGATGGAAGATTCCAAGAGGTAAAGAAGCGGGCCTTGGAGTTGGTCCTAGAGTTGGGCCCTTCATTTGAAGAAGCAAAAGAATAGAAAACACAAGAAAAAGAGAAAAAGAAAGAAGAAAAGGAGGACAAGGGAAAACAACAGTTGCTCCTGGAAGTTGTGAAAGAGCCGAGTACTTGACTCAAGGGCGAGTCAATGTTTGTGGTTAGATCTTATTAGGCCCTTAGTTTTTTGGATAAGAAGTTGCACAAGAAGGAATACAGTCCCAGGTTTGGCCTAGTACGAGTTGCGCAAGCTACAGAAGAAGATAGACAACAAAGCAAGGAGAAACAACATAAATCATTTGCGAAAAGGACAACTCAACACCAACAAAGAAAAAGCAGTTGTAACAGAACAAGCATGCAAGAAAAATCCAAAATACACAACTTAGCTTATATATAGGGATGAATATGATTGTAAAATGGTTGTTGAATCATGATTGTAAAAGGGTTTGGTATGATTCTTCCCTTACTGCTAGGTTGATGTCATAGTTGTTGTTGTATATTGTTGAGAAGTTGAGTTTTGAGTTCTGTAATGTAATCTGTATACCATTATGAGAATTAGAGCTCTACGACATGGGTCCAGAGCCAGGAGTATGTAATAGAGCAGTACTATGTATATCTGAGATTGTAATTGAGAAATACTTGAAGTTAATATATGAAGAAGGATCCAAAATTTCAAAATATGTTGTGTCTTTCTGTGTTTATCCTTATGCATTGTATCTTTACAATACTTCTTTATAGTTCATGAGTTCCACATGATGTCTCTGTGTTTGAATGCTTTTCCGCAACTTAAGTAGTTTCAGTTCTTGCACATATGAGTTCATATCTGTTTTCTAGTTCGATGTCTTGCACAAGATCAAGATAAATCTTGAAGGTTCTATGAACCCACCTAAGAATTCCCCTTTCCCTTCCCTATCCATTTGTCTTAGCAGCGCTTCGGGTGAGACTTATTCTCTTCAGAGGAGATTAAAATTCCAGCATTCTAGACTACTCGATACCTTTTTTTGGTAACCTGAGAAGGACCCTGGTCTGATAAATCTTGCGCCAACAAGATTTTCCCCAAAATCATTCATCGAGGCTTCCCAATGGTACTCCCTCTTACCAACGCAGAGTAGGAAGAGGAAAGAGAAGCATAACTATACACTATCCCCTTTGTGTAAGTTCTATAAACGACAATAATTGTCCTTCCAAGGCCCTCACCTAAAAACGAAAACAACCAGAAAATAAATATAAAGGGAAAAGGAAGTATAAGTTGAGGAAATAACATTCGACACCGAGCATATATGGAGGGAAATATTTCAGTCCTCCGAAGGAATCGCTTTAGATGACCCAATAATCCAAGAGAATTTGTCCAGTATCACAATTAAAAATTCTAAAAATATCAAGCAATCAAAGAAGCATACTTGACAAGAGATGACGATAATGAATAAAATTTTAGGCTCATCGGCCGTCCTGAGAATGAAGGAGGATATGGAAAAATATAAATAAAAAAAAAGAAAATGCAAAGAAAATCAAAGCCAAGATTCGAAAAATCAAAACAAGGGGGAAAAAGAATAAAAATATCCTTGATATCCAGAACAATATTGTTACCCCAACATGGATAAAAGAGACCGGCACAGAATTAGAAATCAAGAAAAATTTGACCCCAAGTAAGAAAATAATAACTCACCTGACAATTTATTTAACAAGATAATCTCCACCAATTGAACCAGTAGAAATAGTTGAAGAACGACCATAGAAGAAGAAGAAAAGACAACTCATTATTAAGTAATCTTCAGAAGTGACCAACTCTCATTAGCTAACCACACCGGTTGATGAAGAAATTGAAATTTCTAAACCAAAGGAACACGAGTCAATCCCATAAGCGTTGAAATAATTGGTTCACCCAACTGAAACTAAACAACAACAGGTCATCCCCCAAGAAGTCGACATTCATGAACCAGGTGTTGTTTCAATTATATGCATAATATATTACCAAACATAAATTATCGACCGAGATTCGTAATCAATAGAGTTGGTGCAATATATGTGCTGATAATAGATAGGTTCCTATGTCTATTTAGTATAGATTAGATAAGAAAACCATTTAGAAACCAACACACACTTTTAAAAATAACACTCTTCACATAATTCAAAAGATGGAAAGTAAAGATCATAAAAAAAATATGATTCAAACTCTTTCTCATGTGACTATTATGTTCATTATAGGCTCATGAAGTAGAAATATATACTTTGACTTGATCTCCTGGAGAAACTACACTAACAACAATTAAAACTATGCATATTTAAAAGAAAACTCAATCAATCCTAGAAGAAATACTAGGCAGAGTAAAGCACTCCATTATAGGTTCCTGTAGGATCAAAGATGGAGGTCTTGATTATGCTTGAGTCTTCAATATGTAGTCTAATCAATTCTGGAAGAAAAATCTAACTATGGTAGAATACTTCATTAAAGGCTCCTGTATGGTGAAAGATGGATATCCAACTTGTCCCTAAGTTTGAAAAATAAAAACAAACACTAAATCATTTAATCTAACAAATCCATGCACTCCAAAGACTCTCTTACAAGTCAACAAGATTGTTCATTTATTGGCTTATGAAGGTTAAAGATGGTTCTAATCTCATTTGCTATACCAACTTAATTCAATAATAACATGCAAGCAATCCCTATCTAATTTTTCACACTTCTTCAAACCAATGACATTCAGAAAGTAAATCAACGCAACATGAAAATTATGAAAAGATATTTCATTCCTACATAGGAAACAGAGGTTTTAATTAGATGTTCCATTTGTTAGCTCATGTAATGTGAAGAATGGACACTCAATTTGTTCCTGTAATAACACACTTTGAAATAAATTCCTATTTAATTCCTCACATTCAATCAAATATTGCAGCCTTGAAAAAGAACTATCTAGCTTATATACTAGGAGAAAAATCTATGTATTGGTTCATGTAATACAAGAGATGGAATTCTCAAATGACTCCTTGGCTAACACATGTTACAACTCTCAACAAATTCTAAAAATTAACTCATATTCATGAATGTAAATAATCACACTTCAAAAATTGTTAAACTTATCTTGTCATGCATATTTCTGACAAAAAGCTAAATAAAATTCCTAAAACTATGGTGCACCAGATTTTTTATACTAGAAATAACACACTGAACCCTACTCACACTTCACCATTTACAGTCAGAATATTTCTAATTCAGATAAGAAATCAAGCTAACAACAAGCATTACATAGGTACATGAATAAAACAAACATGTACAAGAATAAAAAATAAGCTATATTTTACAACAATCTTACCACGTTAGAACTGTGGGCCCTTATCAATTCCAACATGGAAGCTGGAAGAACTCACAGGATAGTAGGTTCCAAAAGTGCACAAGATCAACAACTGTAATTCATATTACTTTCTAGCAAAGAGAGTTATAGAAAATATATGTTCACAATCCAATACATCAACATAACAATATATGGAATTCTATCTTCCTCAAACCTATGAGGTCTTATTTATACATAAAATCCATGGAGGAATGGATGAAACCGAATCCCCAACCTCAGAAAACACTTTTTACAATTTTAGGATAAATCCCCAAAATCTAGGTTTTTCATCAATTTGGGTAGATTCGAGTTAGAGATCCACCCATATCTTCTAAAAAAATTCAAATTTTTGAAAAGTGCCCTTATAATACTCAATTTTCCACATTCTAGATGAAACCCATTTCGTATAATTTCTAGATCTGATGCCATCTGCATGAAAATCAAGGCACAAGTTGGCAGTTTGAGATTTTTGCTAATTTTTGCATAATCATTCCCCCTGATATGGATGTCCACACATGTAATATGGGTGAATTCTTCCCCAAAACACCGCATGTAGACGTTGCTCTGGACAAAACCCATCTCCCCGATTTTCCTCTAGAGGCATTCAAAAATTTCAAATTATATTTGGTACTGGACGAGCACAGAAATAGGTACTAGACGAGCACAACATTGGTACCGGACGAGAAAAAAATTGGTACCAGACAAGATGAGTATTGGATGAATGCAGAAACATGTACCAGATGAATAGGGGTTGTTTTCATAAGGCCTACTTAGATAATTCAAAGTAATTAGAGAGATTTAAACATCAAATATTCAATCCAAATAATTAATAAATCATCATAAATCATGATTCAACACAAGTTACCTCATATGTACAAAATAATTTCTAAAGGACAAGTTTGTTGAGGAAAATAGGCATAGAGAGCATATGTATTATGCAAAATTGGTCAGGATATGGGACACAATAACAAAACTGGAGGTGAAAAAAATGAGGCTCAACATTTCCCCCATGCCTTATCCATTGCATGTCTTCATGCAACAATGGTCTTCAAAATTTCAAAATTGATGGTACTCCTCACTAAATCAAGCACTCCCTGAAGTTCCACCCTTCTTTAGCTCCTTAATTTCTCTTTTAAGTAACCTGCTATACAATATAAACCTCATGGGCTCTGCTTCACACTTCTTACCCATGGCAAAGTAGTTATGATGGAAAAGTGGAGTCATGAGTAATAGATTAGATCCGTTAGTGATTTGAGGTTAAGTCTTATCCAATCTATTGTGGATAATAATTAGGATAAAGGGCTAGATGTGACTCTAATATGATTATAGGATAGTGGCCAAGAGTTTTCATAATGAATTTGACTAATAGGCCCCCTAGCTAGATTACCTTTAAAATAAAAATGATATAAGCATAGTTTAGATCCCATTTGAAGAGAGGATCACATAAAAGAATACATCCCAAGATGATTAACTCGTTTCTTGTCCAAGTTTTTAGATATGAATCTCTTCTTTCTTAGGTAAGGTGAATTACATATCCTAATGGTCCTACTTTCATGCAAACCTATTTATTTTAAAGATAGAACCATAAAGTGGATACTTGAAGGTTCATAAGAACATCATATGGGAGATATAAAGGTCATATCCTAGCCTTGATTTGATAATGATTTCTTTAGAATGAGACCCAAGGGTTTTTGTTTAGTTTTAGGTGTGCCAATTTATGTTTTTCAACCCCCTTTGCCCGACATAGACCTGCTTCGAGAAGGCATGTTCATTACCCTAACGAGTTTACCTTAGTACCATACAATCATGGCCCCGCTTCCAACAGGCTTGTTTAGTACCTCAACGAGTTTACTTGTGCTTCCTGATACTTCCTTTTTATTATATTACTCAAAAGATTTAGAATAATGTATATTGTTCATTTACAACTTTAGAGTATAAGGAAGGCAAGTGGTACGAGAGTGTTTTAGAGTTATTAGGCACATAATTGCTTGAAATTATCCCAAGGGTGACATCATCCACATTAGCCTTAAATATCAACTATCCAATGTATAATGTAACATCTCAGATAATGACTAAGAGGTCCCTCTAGTTAATCCTATTAGGGCTTTCATGAAAGTTCAATGAGGTTTTGCAGAGGTGGTCCACCACATGAGGTTTTCATCAATACCTCCGAAGATAAAATTGTAAAGATAAACTTGGATAAGAACTTGTTGAATCAATTAGGTTAGTATTATACATAATGGTGTCACCACTTTTCAATGGATATTTCAATTATTAATCAATTTTTCCCATTGATGAGTAATAAGTCATGTGCACCCATTATCATATAGAGCTAAATGTGAAAATATATCCTTAAAGGATAACAATGATAATTCATTTAGGGGTGAGTGTAACAATGTAGGAGGAAGATGTATATGAGAGTAAAGAACAATTCAACGCAAGAATTACATGATCCTTGATAGAAAGAACACGAAAAGATTATCTCATACCTCCAATTACCTAAAGTGAAAACAATGTTAAGTACAGGACACAGATCATATCACCTTGGCATCAGTACCAGATTGGTAACTGGTATTGAAACATGTTTATAAAGTACTAGGATAGATAGTACCAGAAAAATATAGTACTAGAAGAAGATTCTACAGTACCATAACAAGACAGTACTGGAACAGGATTCTACAATATTGAAACAGAACAATACTGGAATAGGATTCTGCAGTATCGGAATAGGACAGTACCAGAAGAGGATTTTGTAGTATTGGAACATAATAGTACTGGAATATGTTTTTATGATCTTCAAACTGGAATTTGCAGACCTCACAGTGTGACTGGAATACTCTGAGTTTCATGTTTATTTGTATTGTGGGAAGAATTATGTAGGTAACTAATGCAGAAATTTGGTATTGGTACCGGAATTATGGAAATGAGTATCAAATTCCATCACTTAACATGTTGATTTGGACTTGTTGAAGAAAAAGAATGTAAAGGTCCCAACAACAAATCCCCCCCCACCATGCCTTATCCATCACATGTCCTCATGCAACAATGATCTTCAAAATTTCAAAATTGATGGTACTCCTCACTCGATCAAGAACTCCCTCAAGTTCCACCCTTCTTCAGCTCCTTAATTTCTCTTTTAAGTAACCTTCTATACAATATAAACCTCCTGGCCTCTACTTCACACTTCTTACCCAATTCAAAGTAGTTATGATGGAAAAGTGGAGTCATCAGTAATATATTAGATCCATTAGTGATTTGATGTTAAGTCTTATCCAATCTATTGTGGATCATAATTAGGAGAAAGGGATAGATGTGACTCTAATATGATTATAGGATAGTGGCCAAGAGTTTTCATAACGACTTTAACTAATAGGCCCCCTAGCTAGATTACCTTTAAAATAAAAGTGATATAAGCATAGTTTAGATCCCATTTGAAGAGAGGAACACATAAAATAATACATCCCAAGATGATTAACTCGTTTTGTATCCGTGTTTTTAGAGATGAAGCTCTTCTTGCTTAGGTAAGGTGAATTACATATACTAAGGGTCCCACTTTCATTCAAACCTATTTATTTTAAAGATAGAACCTTAAATTGGATACTTGAAGGTTCTTAAGAACATCATCCGAGAGATTTAAAGGTCATCTCCTAGCCTTGATTTGATAATGATTTCTTCAGAATGAGACCCAAGCTTTTTTTTTTAGTTTTGTGTTTGCCAATTTATGTTTTTCAACTCCCTTTACCCGACATAGCTCCACTGCCAGCAAGCCTATTTAGTACCCCAATGGGTTTACCTTAGTACCATACAAGCATGGCCCCACTGCTAGTAGGCCTATTCAGTACCTCGATAGGTTTACTTGTACTTCCTGATACTTCCTTTTTATTATATTACTCAAAAGATTTAGGATGATGTATATTGTTCATTGGGATATTTAGAGTATAAGGAAAGAAAGTTGTACGAGAGTGTTTTAGAATTATTAGCCACATAATTGCTTGAAATTATCCAAAGGGTGACATCATCCACATAAGCCTTAAATCTCATCTATTCAATGTATAATGGAACATCTCAGATACTAACTAAGAGGTCCCTCTAGTTAATTCTATTAGGGCTCGCATGAAAGTTCATTGAGGTTTTGCAGAGGCGGTCCACCACATGAGGTTTTCATCAATACCTTCCAAGAGAAAATTGTAAAGATAAACTTGGATAAGAACTTGTTGACTCAACTAGGTTAGTATTAAACATAATGATGTCACCACTTTTCAATGGATATTTTAATTACTAATTACTTTTTCATAATGACGAGGTAATAAGACATGTGCACCTATTATCATATAGAGATAAATGTGAAAATAACTCCTTAAATGATAACAAGGATGATTCATTTAGGGGTGAGTGTAACAATGTAGGAGGAAGATGTATATGAGAGTAAAGAACAGTTCATCACAAGAATTACATGATTCTTGATAGAAATAACATGAAAATATTAGCCCATACCTCCAATTACCTAAAGTGAAAGAAATGTTAAGTACATGAAAAATATCATATCACCTTGGCACCAATACTACATTGGTAACTGATATTAGAACATGTTTCTGCAGTACCGAAACAGGATAGTACCAGAACAAGATTCTACAATACTGGAACATAACAGTACTAGGACAAGATTCTAGAGTACCAGAACATGACAGTACCATCACAGGATTATGCAGTACCAAAACAAAATAGTACCAGAACAAGTCTTTATGATCTTCAAACTGGAATTTGTAGACCTCACAGTGTGACTGGAATACTCTGCATTTCATGCTTATGTGTATTCTTGGAAAAATTCTGTAGGTAACTAATGCATAAATTTGGTATTAGTACCGAAATTCTGGAAATGACTATCAAATTTGAGCACTTAACATGTTGATTTGGACTTGCTGACAGAAGCTGAAAAAGAATCTAAAGGTCCCAACAACCACTTCCCCATGCCTAAGGTTTTTCATGCCCTCATGCACACAATGTGAAATGCTAAAAAATTAAGGAGGGTTGTTGAGAGGGTTGTGAACAATTGCTAAAAACAAACCAATAGAATTAATTAAAACTAGATTTTTATTCATGCTTGGAAATAGAAAATTCGGGGAAAATATCAAAAGTTGAACAATGCATACATTATTCATGATTTATTTGACCAAATATTATTATCTATGAATAAAATAGTCTGGAATTAACATTCAGTTTCAATTTCTATTAAAAATATCACTTAATCGATCATCCTTGTGAAATAGTGGTCTTAAAATAGATAGGTAATGATAAAGAACGAATGCATTTTTTTTAACAACTTAAGGAAAAAGAAGAAATTTGAGGAAATAGGTCATTAAGTACTCGCTTAAGTGTTCTCTTCTAATTACAATGATGTGTTCTTCACTTTTGAAAATACCCTTCCAGTATTATCTGTGCATTCATAGGATGAATAGATTACCTTCTAATAAAATTCCAAACAAAATTATCATAACTTTTAGAAAGAAATCTACTAGAGGAACACAATATCTCAAATTGATCTCTTTGTTAACTTTTGGCATTCTCATTTATGAAAGGTATGAAAGATAGGTTTCATTGTACTTATATGCATCATTTATTTATTTATTTACTATCCTACTCTAATTGATCAAAAGAAAATGTCCTTCAATTATAGGAATACTTCTAGTGAAGCCATGTGCATAACGGGGTTAGAAATATATTCATACTCGGTTTTAAAAGATAAATTTTAATGCATACTGGAGTATGAAGGACCAACTTCTTTGATGATGAGATCAAACAATAATGAAAACTAAAAGAGTAGCGTGACCTGATAACTAATTGAAACCATCTTTCAATAGGATCATGGTATTGTTGTTTCACTTCTTTGTTTAGGTCACACAAGATGTCCTCATTTTCCATGCTACGTAGAGTATCTTCTTCAAGATGATTGGTATTTGGAGTACATACAGGATCTTCCAAGAGGCATTCTATGAACTCCTCAATATCAGGTTCCAATGGTTGATCTCCATTGAATTCTATCCATGATTCTTTAGTCTCCTTAACAAATTGACAAGAGGAATCCGAAGGGACTTCTAAATCTTCTTGTGGAGAGACAAATAAATTATTTACTATTGTCAATATATGCTCTTCTTGAGAGGTGGATATCCCAGCTACTGCTAGAATGTGAGAAAGTTCTTGGAGGAAAATTCTTCAAGCTCTTGATCATCCTTGAATTACTCTAGTTGGTTGATGATCCTTTTCTCGCAACACAAATTAGTACTCGGGGGTTCTTACAACACCCCAAAACTGATTTATCATCAAAATCTGAATTTTAAAAATAAGAAATTAAAACTATTGCAAAACTAAAACACACCAAACTTGAACTTCTTGCATTAATAGGACCATGTTGTCACCATATTATCGGTTCACACAAGTTAGATCATCATAAATAGAACTAAATTTGCATAAATAAAAACACACTTTTTCATAAAAGAATAAAACTCACACTTGGATTAAAATATAAACACTTCTGCATGAAAGGGAGAAGACAAACTAACTTTAGAGAAACCCCACTAAAGTGGATGCATTGGCTCTTACCTCATGTCTCACAGTCTTCTCTCCGCCCTTAGTTTATCCATAAAACCAATCCAAAACCATTAAACCAATCTAATTCAATTACTACCTATTATCGTTTACAACTCCCCGACAACGACGCCAAAATGTTGGTGCAATTATATGCATAATACATTACCAAACATAAATTATCGACCGAGATTCGTAATCAGTAGAGTTGATGCACTATATGTTCCGATAACAGATAGGTTCCTATGTATGTTTAGTATATCTTATATAAGAAAACCATTTAGAAACCAACACACACTTTTAAAAATAACACTCTTCACATAATTCAAAAGATGGAAAAAAAGGATCCTAAAAAAATGTGATTCAAACTCTTGCTTAGGTGACTAGTCTGTTCATTATAGGCTCATGAAGTAGAAATATGAACTTTGACTTGATCTCTTGGAGAAAATACTCTAACAACAATTAAAACTTTGCATATTTAATATAAAACTCAATCAATCCTAGAAGAAATATCAGGCAGAGTAAATCACTCCATTACAGGTTCCTGTAGGGTGAGAGATGGAGGTATTGATTGTGCTTGAGTTTACAATATGTAGTCTAATCAATTCTGGAAGAAAAATCTAAGTGCGGTGGAATACTCCATTAAAGGCTCGTGTATGGTGAAATATGGAGATCCAACTTGTCCCTAGGTTTGCCAAATAAAAACAAACACTAAAGCCTTTAATCTAACAAATCCATGCACTCCAAAGACTCTCTTACAAGTCAACAATATTGTCCATTTACAGGCTTATGAAGTTGAAAGATGGATTCTGATCTCATTTCCGATAACAACTTAAGTAAATAATAACTTGCAAGCAATCCCTATCTAATTTTGCACACTTCATCAAACCAATGCCATTCAGAAAGTAAATCAATGCAACTTGACAATTATGAAAAGCTATTTCATTCCTACACAGGAAACAAAGGTTTTAATGAGATGTTCCATTTGTTGGCTCATGCAATGTGAAGAATGGACACTCAAATTGTTCCTGTAATAACACACTTCGAAAGAAATTCCTATTTAATTCCTCACACTCAATCAAATCTTGCATCCTTGAAAAAGAACTGTCTAGATTATATACCAAGAGCAGAATCCATTTATTGGTTCATGTAATACAAGAGATGGAATTCTCGAATGACTACTTGTCTAACACATGTTACAACTCTCAACAAATTCTAAAAATTAACTCAGATTCATGAATGTAAATAATCACACTTCAAAAATTGTTAAACCTATCATGTCATGCGTATTTTTGACAACAAGCTAAATAAAATTCCTAAAACTATGGTGCACCAGATTTGTTTTGCTAGCAATAACACATTGAAAACTTCTCACACTTGACCACTTACAATTATAATATTTCTAATTCAGATAAGAAATCAAGCTAACAACAAGCATTACATAGGTACATGAATGAAACAAACATGTACATGAATAAATTCTAAGCTATATTTTACAACAAGCTTACCACGTTAGAACAATGGACCCTTACCGATTCCAACATGGAATCTGGAAAAACTCACAGGATAGTAGGTTCCAAAAATGGACAAGATCAACAACTGTAATTCATATTACTTTCCAACAAAGAGACTTATAGAAAATATATGTTCACAAGCCAATACATCAACATAACAATATATGGAATTATCTCTTCCTCATACCTATAAGGTCTTATTTATACATAAAATCCATGGAGGAATGGATGAAATTGAATCCCCAACCTTAGAAAACATTTTTTACAATTTTAGGATAAATCCCAAAAATCTGGGTTTTTCATCAATTTGGGTAGATTCGAGTTAGAGATCCACCCATATCTTCTAAAACAATTCGAATTTTTGAAAAGTTCTCATGAGTTACTCAATTTTCCACATTCTAGACAAAACCCATTTCGTATAATTTCTAGATCTGATGCCATCTGCATGGAAATCAAGGTGCAAGTTGGTAGTTTGAGATTTTTGCTAATTTTTGTAGAATCATTCCCCCTAAGATGGAAGTCGACACATGTGATATGGGTGAATTCTGGCACATTTTTCTGCATGTAGACGTTGCTCTGGACAAAACCCATCCCCCTAAGTTTCCTCTAGAAGCATGCCAAAATTTTGAATTATATTTGGTACCAGATGAGCACATAAATAGGTACTGGATGAGCACATCATTAGTACTGAGCGAGCACAACATTGGTACTGGACGAGATGAGTATTGGATGAATGCTGAAACATGTATCGTATGAATAGGGGTTGTTGTCATAAGGTCTTCTTAGATCATTAAAAGTAATTAGAGAGATTTAAACATCAAATATTCAATCTAAATCATTAATAAATCATCATAAATCAGGATTAAACACAAGTTACCTCATATGTACACAATAATTTCTAAAGGGCATGTCTGTTGAGGAAAATAGGTAGAGAGTGCATATGTATTAGGAAAAAATTGTCAGGATATGGGACAAAATAAGGCAATTGGAGGTGACAAAAATGAGACTCAACACCAAGGAAAGGAGAGATGATGCAAGGCATACCTCCACAAACAAAACAAGTAGAGAAACAAGAAAAAATAGAAGGGAAACAACAACAAGGGTAGGAGCACATCAAAGAAACTCTTCTAGAAAATCGCCCTCTTAGCCCGACTAAGGATAAGGATAAGAATAAAGGAAAAGGGACAAAACACGATCAAAAACCTCCTTTGAGACAAGAAACATAGGAGACACAAGAGAACAAGATAGACAAAGGAAGAAATGTCGAATAGACCCAGACATCTTCACACCAACAACTGAAAACACAAGGTAAGGATAAATAAGGGCACTCAAAAAAATCCATAGAGAAGGGTAAGAAGAAGAAGTCGTCAAGAATCATCATCAAAACAACTCGACCATCCAACCCATCAAGATCATATACGGAAACAAAATTTGACCTGATGACAATATATGATCAACACTTGTTCGACTTATATGAAGTTATAGCGAAGGAGTCATCAAATAGATAGAAGGAAGTTATCAAGGAAGTAGGAAAGTTGTCAAAGATAAAGGATGAGAAAAATAAAATGTTACAAGAGTGAAAATAAGAAGTCAACAAGCACTTGGGGTTCGAGCAACTGGAAGAAAATGAAAATGATCCAGGTGGATATTGGTGGCCACCCACCTTCTCCCACTAGCTCAAAACAGTTTTCTAGCAATTTTGGCAATTTACTATTTTTAGCTGTTTTAACTTCCCGGGCCATTTTGAGGGCCTAAATGAATGTTTTTCAGGATATATCTTCTTAATGATATCCAAAGGCATGATTGATCCCCCAAATTGAATCTCCTCGACGATACCTTTCCAACGAGTTATCATACGCCTAAAACAGAGATCATATGCAAAAGTTACGATCCCGAGAAGTTGATGTACTAACTTACCCAGACGATGCCCACATGACTTTGGTACTTCATATCCTAGGGTTAGGTTTTTGGATGTCTAGGGTTTTTGGCATTCCTTTTTATTGTAAAAAAGCCTTCAAAGCCTCATTTAATCATATTCTTGCGAATGCGAGTAACCGTCACATCTATTCTTAGAGATAAACTGCCACCATTCTAGCGAGTCTTTCACTCTGTATTTTTACAGTCTCTGTACATTTATTTCATTAATAGAAATCATGTATTACTTTATATATGTGTTTATGGTTGCATCTTTGATACATTTATGTTATATTACTGAATATCTACGATATCTCTATGCATTTCTTTATTATATCTCCCCTCTCATTTCGTGCCGAAAATAATTCGGATCAGTGGTATCAGAGCAGGTTGCTCTTGATCGTTTTTTAGTGCATGTCCCCAATGAGGTCCAAGTATAGAAAGTTGGGTCTTGATCTTGTCTCTCTTAAGGAAAGCCTCTCTCGCACACCCAAGAAACCCTCAATGGCGGAATAAAATAAAAATGATAGAGCAGATGATTCTATCAATCTGTTGCTTGAGCAAGCTCTCACGCGATAGAGGGACGAAATGATGGAGAATTTTTCCCACATCCTTCAACGCCTGCCGATAACATTAGGAGCATATTCATCAAGTAGCCACTTTGGAGGCACCTCACCTTTTAAGGCATAGGTCAATTTTGATATTCCCATATTTGAAGGTCAGATAGATGCGGATTCCATAGACAAATGGTTAAATTTATTAGAAGTTTATTTCTCTATTAATAATTTTTTCGACAGGGAAAAGATCACCTTCACACTCCTTAAATCTCTACCCCATGTCAAACATTGGTGGCAAACTTACTGGGAGAAAATTTCCACAAAGGAGTTTGGAATATATGGGGTCAAGCCCACTTGGGATTTTTTTGTGGATGCGGTAAAGGAACATTATTACCCTGTTGGCAACTATGAGGACCAGTACATGAGATGGACCATCCTGCAGCAAGAGAGGGGACAAGCAATTCTGGAGTTCACCAATACCTTCCATACCTTGTGCACCAAGTTGGGTATCAAAGACTCCGAATGACATTTGGTTCTAAAATACCGTGGGGCCCTACATAGATACATCCAAAATGAAATGGATTTTCTAGATATCTCATCACTCGATGTTGCTTATCGATATGTTGTTAAAATCGAGAATAAATTTAAGCACCAGAACAAATGGGAGTTCATGTTTGCAAATCCTCAAAAACCAAAGTATGACAAATACGACCCTAACAAACAGTCTCCCGAAAACCAGTCTAAGCCACAAGAAAACAAGGGTCACGGGAAGACAAAGAAGGACACCAAAAAATGGTGCGATTTCCACAAAATACCCTGGAACAACACCGATGAATGTCTCTCAAAACATTCATTGGTGGACGAGATAAAAAACAAGGAGCCGAACCTTGATTCATAATCTGATTCTGAAAATATTGGTAAAAGACAGATCATCGATGCAAACCCGACTGTTATTATCGCGACTGCAACAATTCAACCAAAAGAACCAACAAATCCTGAAGAGGGGGAGCACCTTTTTCATTCACATATGTGGGTGAAGGGGACCCTGCTGCATTTTATTGTTGATAGCGGAAGCCAAAAGAACCTCATCTCATCAAAGGTCGTCAAACAGTTGGGATTGTCGACAACACCACACCTACAACCATACAACATCGAGTGGCTTCACCAAGGATGAGATCTTCGTGTCAGCCAGCAGTGTCGATTGTCATACGACATCCATCCCTTCAAGGATGAGGTATTATGTGATGTTTCCCCACTGGATGCCTATGATGTTCTGTTGGGCCAACCATATATGTGGAAGCACCATGTTGTTTATGAGTCTCAACCTCGTTGTGTCATTATTTCTCTGGGGGGTCATCTCTAGAGAATACCAGAGGTAGTTCTAACTACTGTTCCACCTAAAAAGTTCCACAAGGTAGTATCTCATACTACAAAATTTAGCTTCTTCACAATCTGTTCAAAAGGTGAACAAAAGGATACTGCAACCACTACAGCCTCGACCCAAGCACCTTCTATCCAACAGAAGCAGGTTTACAAGATTGTAGCAAAGTGTAAATATTCCTTTTGCAAAAAATAATATCATGTATCTATACTGGTTAAAAAGGTCGAACCCTTCCAACCACATGCTCGTGATAGCCTTCCACAAACCGAGTAGCGCGACGTCTCCAACAAGGC
>SNQJ01S0026827.1:36684-86585 GCA_010110895.2 Picea sitchensis | reverse complement strand
CCCTATCTCTCTCTCCCTCAGTCTTACAAACTCTCTTTGTCTTCCTCTCTACCCCTCTCACCCTCTTTGTATTCCTCTCTCTCCACCCCCTTCTCTGTATTCGTCTCTTTGCCTCTCATGCTCTCATAAACTCTCTCCCTACCCCCCCTCTAAGTCTTCCTCTCTCTCCCTCTCAGACTCTCACACACTATAACAAATTTGGTACATCACAAGGTAAGAAATGGCCTTGATCTGGACATGGCAAGACCAAGACCTAGACCCAGACATAGAAAGACCTAGACATGGAAAGGCATGGAAAGACCTAGACCTAGACCTAGACCATGACCTATAACTATACAATGCCCATGACCATAACCATGACCTATACCATGACCTATAACTATACGATGATCATGACAATGACTATGACCTATACCTAGACCTAAACCATGACCTAGAACATGACCTATACCTAAACCTATACCTATACCAAGACCTAGACCTATACTATGACCATGACCTAGACCCCCCTAGCTCCATCTAAGCCTAGGCATAACTTATAGTCAACCCTTAACCCCCTCCACACCTGATCCCTAAGTGCACTATGCCTATACCTGTTTTTGAAGGCCCCACAATCTTTTCAACTTCATTATGGTGCTCTAACCACCGCTCTATGCTTAAAAAAAAATTCATTCTTAATCCCTTAGGTCCTAGTAGTCCCCAGAACCCTATATTTATTTATTCATAAAATTATTTGGTATACAAAAATGCTATATCCATTGCATTAAGAGTGTTCAAGTGCTCTTTTGATTAGAAATAAATGATGTTAAGTGTGCTTGGTGCTCATCCCTGCTATTGTAAGGGGCTAGTCGACTATATCAACTAGACATGATAGTTGACTAATAATTAGTGGATCGACTGTTGAAGTCGGAATTACAAGTTGGTTGAAGTATATGTTAATCCGAAGACCGAGGAAGTTAAGAAGTTACAACTTCCTAGGAATTGAACATGTATGTATAAATAAATGATCATGTATCAAGGAAAGTGTCTCTTTTGTGTTGTATTGACACACATATAATAAAGTGTTGTTTCTTGGTCTCTCACTACTTCGTGTATGACTTTACATATGTGTATGTAACCTCTATGCTTTTCTTTCTTATGTGTTGGAATACTGGTAACATTCCCTACTTTTCCCTAGATTAGAACATTAGTTCGATTGTCGGTAGTTTTGAACCTCGGCGTGCAAAAGATCACATAGATGATAACTTTACAAGACATATGCAAATGGTTGGAGTGAAAAATTGAAAACTACATCAAGAATTACGCAAGAAATAGCAGCCTCATGCTAGTAGAAGAAAGATCGTGATTTTTCTTAGAGACTCACCAACGATTTTTGGAGGCTATCCTAAAATCCATATTCGAGTACATTATCAAATACGGTAATGCATAAATTGACCTTCGATGAAAACTTAATGCTCAAGCTTACAAACGAAGGATGAAAAAAATTACATGAGTGGGTTAAAAGAATTTTTGAAGATTATATAATAGACCAATCCATTGAGTATTGAACTTTCTTTGATATAGTAAAAGAAAAATTCTACACGGACCTGCATGAAGGATTTTTGTGGACAGTCCCAATACTACCGTTGGAACGTATTATTTTATTTTTTATACTTTTGATTCAAAGGTTGGAGACACCCTTATTTCTAAATAAGTAAGAGGTTATAATTAAGCCCAAAATCTGGATTTTGGGATCTCACGTATTTCACGATGTACCTACCAAGACCTGGTATCCCGACGTGCGAAGTAGAGATAAGGTTTAGTTCTAACCACTGTTATCGAGCCTCTAAGTAAAGATCATTTGATGTCATCACCTAATGCTCTCGCATTTCAGGATTTACTCGTCGAATACTTTCCGAACCTCCGNTTTCAAGTCACTCAGGTAAATATCAAGAGTAATCTTTTAAAATCGTAGTTAGTCTCTATCGTGATTTTGTGACTCAACAATTCTTGCCTTAAAACGCAACACCTTTGTAACTCCGATCCTCGAAGTTGCGATATTCATTAATTAAGATGGGTTAATTAAAATGTTAAGTTAAATCACAAATTAAAAATAATCTCGCACCATCATGATTTCGAGATTTTGGGTCTCAAAGGCTAGAAGCGAAATCGTCCGATACAATGAGCGTCGAAAAGGGGATAAAGGACTAAAAGCACAAAATTAAAGGAGCTAAGATGGATTAATTAATTCCTTGAGTAGATTTTAACTGTACGATCTACAGATGAATCTTTTAACGTTTATTCTCTTTTCCCAAGTTATGAGTCGTCAAATATTTATGGTATTTATTTGAATTTCATTGAAGTGATTGACAGTAAGATCCCACTTATTAGATAAAATATTTCCATTAAATCATTTAACCATTCTGTCGACAAGGACTAGCACAAACTTAAGTGTTTAAGCAGAGGGTTTTCTTTCATTATCTCAACGTTCCTTTTTATTGTGCACAAAGCTATTTCACCAGGATAACTTTTGCCTGTGTTTTCAATCTTTTGCGACAGGGGATCTAATTGCAAGGTCATACACCATGGATCCATGAAAAGAGACCAAGGCAGTCGTCGAGATCTTAGGCCAAGGTTCAGATATTGTTTCTGATACTTCACCTTGAAATATCAATACTATTAAAACATGGATGCATATTTCCAGTGTTCTGCAGCCTCAGGTGATAAATTGCTCGAATGATTCCTACGATGAGGAGAACAATGACATGTCCACCAAATACAAAATTGTTTCTCAAGCGGAGATTCACAAAATAGAAGCAAGGCCACGACTTCTCCTCTATTATGATATGGTCAGATGGGCACTGGACCATGTAGACCTCCTGACCAGAACGATTTTCAACGAACAGAGGGAAGCAGTCGGGTCTTTCAGACCAGAGCACCTATAGGCAATGTATAAATTGTCACCCACTCCAAATCATATTTACAATACAGAATTCCTCAAGGAGTTCAAAAAGAAGGAATGCGAGCAGTTCGGGAAACTTTTATCCGATCTGATCAAAGACTGGGTTTCACACCCCACGAAATTCAGGGCCAATACTAATGGAATTTACTCAATCTCCTCTTTAGAGCCACAGTTCAAGTATGTAGCGATGATGACATGTAGACTATACGGGAAGGAGAACACAACTCACTTTTTCCTCCCATGGGTGCCACTCATTTATACAGTCGCTGAAGGTTTTTATTTCGACTGGGCCAAATGGATGTCAGACAGTCTCACTAGTCGAATTACTAAATATCAAGCGCAGAAATCCAGCGAGACAACATCTTCATTATTTATGTCTGCCTACATCATGGACGCTATTTGCTTCATGACACCTTTCCCATTGATGAGCTGGAGCTAGACTCCATCTGATACTGAGCCTATCCATGTCTACCACTTGAAGCTTTGGGAGGATAAGGCCAAAGATTTCATATACGAGATTTTTAACAGGGTAATGGTAGCGATGCATGTTGCTATATTCAACCATCTGCCTCCCCAGATTTCAGATAACATCATGACCAACCTGAGCAACATAGCATATTCGTATATAGAAGAAGAGTATTCATACATCAGGGTTTTCGACACCTCCATTCCCCCCCATGTTTTGTCGTTATTTTTTCCAGATAATCTAATATGCCACGAGATCGCCAGGCAAGTTGTGCTTGGTGGAATAAGTAAGGAGCTCAAAGGAATGTTGAATAAGGTATGGCCACCCTTCCCCATTCACATTGGGTCATACTTGTTATTATATTTTGGCCATGCCAAAGTCGAGGCCATGGCTTTGGAGGAAATGAAGTTGGTGAACATTGAGTTCAAAAAGTACAACCCAAATAAGGTTGTGAGTAATCACTTGGTGAATTGTGGCCTGAAGAGATAGGAACATGAGGATTCACATCATGATGAAATATTCCAAGGTACGAGGTCCTACTCTAAAGTCTTGAACTGGATTCAGGCCTTGCCACCCGGAGATATGGTCGATTTCCTCAAATTCGAGGAGCATCGGAAGAGTTTCCTCCCCCTAATTTTACAGGGAAAAACCCCAAAGTTTCCAGATGTACAACAGACAGAAGCCAAAGGCTCAAAGAACTCAAGTCCTGGCAAGGAGAAAAATCAGGAAGGGACAAAAGAAAAGGATACCTCGGAACAGGGAGTCGAAATCCCCGATTGAGGAGAGAAAAACCCAGAGGCAGTTGCGCCAAGAAAGCGGGTACTAAGTCATGCTGAGATACCCTCGCAAAAGGCAGGCGACACCTCACCGACCACATCAAAAGAGCTGGTCACAGACACTACTCCTAAACAATTATCCAAGGAAATCACCAGTCCGATTGCTGTTATCACACCCTTACAGTTCACAAAGGGGAATCTCAATGCAAGATGGATTTTTAATGAAGAGTTAATGCCCATTTCCGTGGAAGAGTTACCTCCAAAAAAAGTTTTCTTTGATAAGAAAAGGAAGGCCATGGTCAAGCAAGAGTCATATCAAAAAGAGGGTGTAGTGGCTAAAAGGTTTAAAATCCTAACAGAAGGAAATGTCATAGAAGAGGAGGAATTCACCGACGAGATAGAAGGAACACTGGGGGCTTATGCTAAAGCCAATCAGTAATCAATTAGAACTTTGAAGGCCCAGTTGAAATGGAAGAACCTCTTGATCGGTAAGTTGGAAGCTAAGGTGGCTATGATGGAAGAAAATGCCAGGTATGAGATGAGAAAAATCCTTGAGCAAGCCCGAATAACCGATTTGTAGGATATCGGGAGATTTAGATCCAACCTTCAGCAAGTGCGCCAGTCGGTGAAAATAAGCCAAACACAGGTAAGCCAGCAGGAGCAACAAATTATACAATTACAATCAAAATTGGATGTTGCCGAAAACCAGGTTTTAGACATAAAGTTTTTTCAAGCCCAGGCTATCGAAATCCGACAGAATGTATTAGCAGATCAACAAGACTTTCTTGCAAAAGTGGGAACCATTCAACATCACTTTCAGAAGATAGATCAAATGTTAGAAGATATCTCTTTGCAAGAAAGAGAAGTTGGGGAGACTCGGGTTGCTTTCCATAAATTTGTGATAGCCACAACGAACGTAGAGGTAGACAGTAGCTCCAAATTATCTATCACAGAACAAACCAGAGGGAATATCTTACTAAAGTCTTGGGAGCAGAATATATCAGAGAGCAGGGGAAGAGCTAAGGAGGTGAGGACTTCTTGTGAAGAAACATTCACCTTGATAAAGAAATCTTTGCTAGACCTTGATAAGGAGGGCAGTGCTAGGACGCTGGGCAAAATCAATATAGCTAAACACCTGATAGATATCAAGGAAAATGAAGAGAAGGAGCAAGCTGAAATATCCCAAGTAAGTCAGGTTGATATGGTCCAAGTGGACAAATGGCTAGTACAACCAAGCCTACAATTGCGGTCTATGGTCACGGAAGACTGACAAGTGGGAAAAAGGTTTCCACAATTGGGGAAGAGTTGTTACATCTTTGAGGCCAACAACCAAGTAGAGCCTTCCAGGTTGATAGCCCAATTGGTTGAAAGGTGTGTCAATTGCATTGAGTAGGTGAAAGGGCAGGCTTATGGTTTTAAATAGCAATAGATGTCAATCTATTCTATTTCTAGATCCAGAGGATCAAAGAAAGGAAGGTGTTCCGCCTGAATGGGGGAAGACAAAGAGCGAGGGAATGAAATGCTTCCTTTCCTCAATTGTAATCAAAATTTTCTAGAATGAATGGAATTTGAAGTGTTTCTTAGGCTTGTATAAATAGGCATTTTGAAGAAAAACCAATAGGATTTTTTATTTTGGTAGATTGTAATAGAGAAATTTTCCATCGCCAGGAATTAATACAAAGTGAATTGAAGACTCCATATTCCGTCAAGATTGAGTTATGTTCTTTCCTCTGTTATTTCATGCTTCATGACATTTTGATATGCATCTATGATGAATTCTTTGAATGCAATCTGGTACAACCTCTACTGTGGCAATCATGTTTTAGTTATCTAATTATTTGCAGTTTTTCCTCTGTATCATCTTTTAGCAGTTACAAGACCTGTGGATTACTTAGATCGCTATATTTTACGCTTCATTAAATTGTTTCTCTTCTTTTTGTTCTTCTGTTACAACGTGAGATTCCTCTCGAAATGATGCCTCACATTGTCTGACAGCTTTATGTTTTTGTTTTGTTTCATACATGGTTCCAAATTTTTAACTCCGACCTTCAATTTGTTAAACTATTAATTTTTCTCATGGGACTTATTTTTCTCTCGTATAAATAAAAAAATTGAATCAATAGCTCAAAAAAAAATAAAAACAACAGCCTCTTAAATCTCTGTTCCTTAGATGACTATCCATGTTGCAAGGCAACCTCACATAGAACCTGACCTCTCATACCAAACCATCATCGCCTTAAACCTCTTTGACATTGTCCTAAGAACTGCAACCACCCGGGTCGAACTAGAATGTTCATGGGCAGCCATTGAACGAGACATAACCATGCAAGAACAAGTGGAAGTTAGACACATACAACTTAGAAATCCACTATAGTTTCTCTTCCAGTTGTTTGCTTCTTCTATTATCTTTTACCCTTTTCTGGATGCCTAGGCTCTATACTTCCTAGCCTTAAGTACAAACTTTGGAACAACATATTTCTGGCATCGTTGCCGGGGACGGAGAATCGTAGTCACTTTCCCCTTAGAGAACGACATTTCCAAGTTTCATTTTTTGATGGTGAACAAAGAGTGAACACCTTGTTAAGGATAGAACTTTATCATTCACTTGGCTACTCCACTTTTAAGTAAGTTGTCATCCTTTTGAAGGAACACCTGACAAAACCCAGATGCTAAACAGACCATGCTAGTTTCTGACCCTGAAAAAATACTAAAACCAAGGGGTCTTTTCAACCAAAATGTTGTTGTTTACCAACCCAAGTCCACTTAGTCTTAAGATCATACCTTTCTTGAAACTTTTTCCTTGTGAGAACCTTCTCTCGAAAAAAAATTGAACAGTACTGTTGAAGCCGAGACCCTAAAGTCCGAGAAAATCCTACCCGAGATTAAGACCAAAACCTCTCTGATTACCTATTACATTAGTAGAGGTGACATGCCTGCCATAAAGCTCATCCCTATCCATATCCCATCGACCCTCAATATAAACCTCTCTATCACTCAAGGCCTCGAAGAAGTTTCCACACCCACAAACTCAACACTGGTGAGCTCTCCCATTTATATATCCTGCAAGTCAGAGGAACTGAGTCCTCGTTCACCCTCTCCCCCTTTTCCAACTTTCACCTCCCCTGGTAAACCATTCCCCGATTTTTTCCCCCTTAACCTCAGGGAAGTTAGAGAGTCACTATACATCTTCGTCAACCCTCTTTATAATGCACAAATTTCCTCTCCTAGGTCATCCATGGCCGCCACCAAAGGAGGAGCAGGGGGAGCAGGAGGTCAAGGCCAACAACCGCCCCCCAGGGTTTTCACCAAAGTGGCCGCTAGATATGCTCCCTTGGTCCTTCCTATACCCCTCCATGATTTACCTGAAAACTATATGAAAAACTTACCCTAGTTCACATGAGAAGGGGATCTAACCGCAGCTGAGCATATCAACTTCTTCGATCAATTCGCTGATATTCTAGGCTCGAACATGAGGACGTGTATTCCCATTTGTTTTTCCAAACCTTTGAGGGACAGGTAAGAACTTGGTTTCAGAGCCTGCCCCTAGGTTCAATATTATCCTACGATGCATTAAAAGACCTTTTTCTCAAACAATGGGGTGAAAGAAAGGATCATTTATACTATTTGATTGAGTTTGGGTCTTTAAGGAAAAAGGGATTTGAAACTGTTATGGAATTTATCCAAAGATTTAACAAATTGTATAACAAGATCCCTGTTGAAGTTAAACCGTCCCAACCCACAGCCAAGGTAACTTTCACAGGAGCTTTTGAACCCGATTTCGCTCTACTATTAAGAGAAAGGAGAGGGGCCGACTTAACCCAAATGCAAGATGACACTGTGGAAATTGAGTCAAACATGATGGCTTTGGGTAAATTAAAAATGAAAATCGAAACGGGAAACAAGGAGACCAAATGTTTTAGAGAACAAGCGGGTCCCTTTGGATTTGGAAGGTCCTTAGATGAAAAAATGGATGACATGGCTAGGATAATAAAAGAGATATCAAACAAAATCTCAAGAATGGAGCTAGACCAATCCAAATCTGATCAATTCGTTAAGACAAAATTAAGGAGAAACCTCAATCCTTAGATTCAACAAAGACAAATTAAAAATGAAGATCAAAAAATTCAAACACCTCTAAAAAATTAAAGTTTTATTGGAGGAAATGATATGCAAGAGTTCGGGGATTTGGAAGAAGACGTAAACAATTTAGGCGACGACTGTATACAACCTCACTTGATGAAAGAATATTATGAGAAATATCTAAACATTGGACAACCATCAAGCACAGATAATAGCTTAAACAACGCTAATGATCTCTCTTATCAAGGAATGGCTAACACCATAATGGATGAGCTCTAGCATAAATACAATCTGAGGCCTAAAACAAAACCTGTGTCGACTTCTCAGCCCAAGAAATTTTTTCCGAGGGGCGAAACATACGAGCCCATCTAGAGAGAGACCAAGACGTGAAATAACAGAGGGGTAGACTCGCAGAATATCAACGTAAAGAAGGTTGAAACCCAAGTGAGAAGAACTAAAACAGTTGAAACGAAGACACCTGAAATACCCAGAACCACCGAAAATAAAATAGTGCAAACAAATAAGATGGATAGGAAAGAGTCTGAAGTTTTAGCCAAGGAAATAGATAAAATTGCGGGAAGTTTATGCCTAGAAAATGAGATAAATAAGATCAAGATACCAATACCTTTAGTTGAGTTGGAAATGAATCATGTGTACCGAAAGAAAATAACCAAGATGATAAATTTTTCAGATTTAGAGAGTCAGTCTGACGTGATAAATATAGAAGATGATAATCCTAATATCACTTTTGATCCACATTTTGAAGGTGCCGGAGATACCGTCACCCACTTCTATATTACCCTGGAAGTGCACAATCGACTGTTGCATAATTGCATGCTGGACTCTGGGGCCTCTCATAACATAATTCCCAAATCCATTATAGATAGACTATGTCTCGAAATCACCAGACCCTATGGAGATCTTTACTTGTTCGATTCAAGGAGAGTCAAGTGCATGGGAATGATCAAAGATTTAGTAGTTTCCCTTGCCCAGATTCCAGTAAAAAATGTCCTAATGGATGTAGTTGTTGCTGATATACCCTCGAAGTATGGTTTTCTATTATCTAGATCTTGGGGAGCCAAGCTCGAGGGATCCCTTCAGCTAGATATGACCTACGCCACGATCCTTGTTTTTGACGGGCAGTTCACTTAGTTATACAGGGAAACACGGTTGGCATATATGGTAAGTGATCCTCAGAATCCTAACAATTACCCTGTTTATATCGTTGATCAAGACCTAGGAAATTGTATTCTGTCCTTGGATGATAGTGAAAATAATTGTATGGAAGAAAGTTATATTGATAAATCAAAACTGAAAAGACAACTAAAAATATGTATAGCACTGAAACTTGGAAAATGTTTTTTGATGGTGATTCATCGTGTGAAGGAGAAGGTGCGGGCGTTCTTTTCATAGCACCTGAAAATAAATTCGTCATCCATTTCTCTTACAGGCTACAGTGGGACATGGACTACACAAACAACGTATGAAAATATGAAGCTCTAGTCTTGGGACTGGAAGCTGCCAAGAAGCTAAACATACAGAGCTTAGAGGTCTATGGGGATGAAGAATTGATTGTGAAGTAGGTAAATCAATAGTACCAGGCCAAGCATCCGAGACTGAGGTCCTACAGAAATTGCGCCTGGGATCTAATGGAAAATTTATTTTCGTCGGTAAAGGTTCATTTCATCCCACGAGCTGAAAACCAACAAGCAGATTCGCTGGCCAAAGCAGTGTCAACTTTCGCACCTGCTACCACTTTCAAATTAAAGCACCACATATAGGTAATTCACAGACCATCCATACCAAACAACATACAACATTGGCAGGTATTCAAAGATGACGAACAAATCAGAAATTTTCTAGAAATGGTGGATGATTTATCCGAAACTCACATCGACCAGGAAAACCAAAATGACCATACCTGGATTATGCAGGAAGGGGAGTAGCCTCAAGAGTTCCAAGAAAAAATTGCAAATCATCGCATGCTAGTGTTAAAAAATAATTAGATCCCTAAGGTATTGATACCTCTGGAAAGAATGTTTGACCAAAACGACATGCCTCTGAAGTCTACCTTTCCGCCCCAACTGGAGGAGGTCGAAGACTGTGACATAGGCACCACTAAAGAACCTAGGATAGTGAAACTATCAAAGAACCTTCCTCCTGAGATGAAAATCAAGTATGCAGACTTACTCGGGCGGTACAAGGATGTTTTTTCTTGGAATTATGATGAGCTGAGAACCTACGACACCTATATGATCGAACACAAGATACCTTTGAAATCGGGAGTTAAACCATCCAGATAGAATCTCAAACAAATAAACCCCATTTTATTTCCCATGGTCGAAAGAGAAGTGAAAAATCTCTTAGACGCAAAAATAATCGTGCCTCTTAGGTACTCTGACTGGGTGGCGAACCTAGTCCCAGTCAGGAAAAAGAGTGGGGAAATCAGACTGTGAGTAAATTTCAGAAACCTAAATAAATCCTCTCTCAAGGAAAATTATCCTCTACCCAAGATGGATCACATCTTAGAAAAGGTAGTTGGTGCTAATAGAATGTCGATGATAAATGATTTTTCGGGTTACAATCAGATCACGGTCAACGAAAGGGATCAGGAAAAAACCACTTTCACTGCGCCTTGGGGTACATTCATGTATGACAAAATTCCTTTTGGTTTGATGAACGCAGGTGCCACCTTCCAGAGAGCTATGGACATCACCTTCATCAGTGAAAGATATAGATTCGTGGTTATTTACCTTGACGACCTGACTGTGTTCTCTAAATCTGACGAACACCACCTAATACACCTCCAACAAACGTTCGAAAAATGCCGAAAGTTTGGTTTATCCTTGAACCCCAAAAAGTCTCATTTCACGATGTAAGAAGGTAAACTCTTGGGCCATATTGTGTCTCGGGATGGAATTAAAATAGATCCTAAAAGGGTTGAAGCTATAGACACCATAAATATTCCTAGAAACGTTAAAGAAATTCAGTCTTTTTTAGGAAAAATAAATTTTTTGAGAAGGTTCATTCCGAATTTTGCTGAAATTGTGAAATTGATCACAGATATGCTCAAGAAAAATAGCGCAGTCAAATGGATGGCTGAAGCCAACGCATCATTTTCCTAGATAAATAAATTTATAAGAGAAGCACCTGTACTAGTGAGCCCTGACTACGTGAAGGAGTTTTTGATTTTCTCATTCGCATCTGAACACACAACTGCGGCAATACTCCTCCAAAAAAATGAGGAAGGTTTCGAGCAACCGATAACATTCTTCAGTAAAAGTCTTAGAGATGTCGAATTAAAATATGATATAATGGAAAAACAAGCATACGCTATGGTAAAGGCACTAAAATCTTTCAACACTTACGTGCTACGCTCCAAGGTGATAGCATATGTACCTACATGTGTTGTAAAAGACATATTGGTACAGCCTGATAGTGACGAAAGGAGGGGTCGGTGGCTCGCCAAGATTCAAGAATTCGATCTGAAAGTGAAGCCAACAAAACTGGTAAAAGGACAGGGTTTGGCTAAGCTCATGACTGAAATGAATTTCCAAGCACTCGAGATAAATAACCTGCAGGAATATGAAGGAGATGTGGACATAGATGCTTTCGATGACCAAATATCTGTGATTGAAATCGAAGAGAGGTTTGTTTCATCAAGTTGGTATAAAGACATAGTCTCCTACTTATTGACCCTGAAGTGCCTTGATGATCTATCTCCATATAAGACCAGGACACTAAATCTACATGCGGTGAAGTACTGTATATCTAAAAGAAAATTGTATTGGAAGGACCCATTAGGATTCCTACTGGTTTGTCTAGTGGAATTTGAAACAGAAAAGGTCATAAACGAATTTCACGAAGGGGTGTGTGGAGGACATCACGCATGGAGGGAGACATCTTATAAAATCCTGAGAGCATGGTATTATTGGCCTAGGATATTCTCAGATGTCAACGCCAAAGTCAGAGCTTGCAACCCTTGCCAGTTGTTCGTAGGAAAGCAAAAACTCCCAGCTCTACCTCTAGTCCCGGTTAAAGTATAAGCCCCCTTTCAACAATGGGGATTGGATTTTATAGGTGAAATCAACCCACATTCCATTTCTCAACATAAATGGATCCTGACTACCATGGATTACTTCACCAAATGGGTGGAGGCCATTCTGAATAGAAAGGCGACCAATTTAGTGGTTATATATTTCCTGGAAGAGAACATACTATCTAGATTCGGCTGTCCCCGAAAGATAGTCATGGACAACGCCCATGCATTCAAGTCTATGGAAATGGTTAGTTTTTGCCAAAAATATAACATCGTATTGGGCCATTCCACCGCATATTACCCTCAAGAAAATGGGTTAGCCGAAGCATCAAATAAAAGTTTAATTACCATAATTAAGAAAGTGCTAAATGAAAACAAAATATCTTGGCATGTGCATCTCAAGTACGCTTTATGGGAAAATCGGATAGGCATGAAGAAATATAATGGAACTTCGCCTTTCTAATTGGTATACGAGACTGACATGGTACTACCTATAAATCTAGTGCTCCCTATGATGAATCTCTGGCAAGATGAGAAAGAAGAGCCAAACCATGTCACAAGAAGAATAAATTAGCTGATTGAGGTCCAACAGCACAGGGCTGAGGTGGACGAAAGGATGCAGAAATACCAGGACAACATGAAAGAACTATTCAATCATAAGGACAAAGATAGGGAATTCCTCCCTGGCGATTTGGTTTTGAAATGGGATGCTAGGAGGGAAGACTCTGCAAAACACGACAAATTTGACCATATCTCGTATGGACCTTTCAAAGTCACAGCTTCTGAAGGGAAGAATTTGTTTCTATTAGAAAATCTAGACGGTAAAATCCTCAACGCCCCTGTCAACAGGCGTTATTTGAAGCACTACATGCATTGAATGATTGTTCTGAATTTCCACTGTATATACCGGTTTGTTTTCCTTTCTTTTATTTTAGAGATTTTTGGTAAGTTCTACTTTCATCACAAATAAAACAGGTTAGAAATTTCTTAGAAGTTGAGATACAAAAGTTTTCAATACATCGAGTTCCATAAATCTTGATGCCTTGATACTTTTCATGTTGTTTTCCTGAAGGATTACAGCTTATGGTCGACAGAGTAAAGGGAGAAAATGGACGGTCACGCATTGGGGAAATTGACTCGCCCAAAACAGGTGATAAAAGAAGATTTGCTAAGAAGAAAACGAAATGGTAAGGCAAGGGTATAAATATCTGAAACATCTAGTTTTCAAATGAATATCAATTAAACGTAGCATGGTCTCACAGGTATGATATATTCACCTGACATTTCTTTAAAAGAACAAATTTATTGTGGATCCTAAAAGAGCTCAACCAAAAAAAAAAAGAGAGAGAAGGGTTTCCAAGAGTCAGGATTGCGTGTCAACGTCTGGTTTTTTGAAGTCCAAATCCTTCTCCTTTTTCCTTTTCATCCCTGGCCTTCTCTCCTTAATCTCTGACACCTTTCGATACCCTCCACAGAGGAAGAAGAGGTTACGCTTTATTTCTGGAAACTAGCGAACGAATCTTAGAAAATAAGTTGGCCTTCACGACTCCTCGGTCTCCTGCTGAAATGAAGTTATGAATAGGTTGATCCTAACTCTCTTAGGTATTTTAAAAGGTTTCGGATGGTTAAGACTTGCTCAAAGGAAGACCCCTGGAAATAAATTCTCCCATAAAATTCCTGTAGACTAGGACGTTTTGAAGGTCAAGAGAAAGTTGGTCCAGAGTGCTCAAAGTAAGGTGACATGCCACTGTAGTGAATATTACATAGATATCACCCCTGGTATACTTTATACCAAATTGATTGCCCCCACTTCATATTCCAAAAGTAAAATATAAGATAGATGGTGAAAGGAAATTCATAATTGATTTCCCCCATCTAGTCCAAAGAGAGGATGAAAGGAAATTCATAAAATGATTGCCCTCATCTCAACATTTAAATGAAAAATCACAGTTTGGAGTGGTGAAAGGGAATTCAATAAGGGGAACCAGATAACTTCATCGGGGTACTAAACAAGTTCGCTAACAGTGAAGCAATATCTATGATATCTGTAAGGCTGTCATATGTAAATTATATTACATTCTGGTAATTAGCCTTTTCGAAACTGGATCTACAACCCAAGTTCATGCAGGCGTCCATGATTTAAAGTGTGGAATTTGCTTCATTTTGATGCAAGATAAAACCTACAGCACCTGTTGAATTTCCTAAGATCGTTTGGACCATCTTAAGAAAACCCAATGTCAGTCTCGAGAAAGGGAAAGTTACCGAATGGACCGCAGTTGAGTTTAGAAAGCGTGTCAATTTTTGAAAGTTTTCTGAAAATAAAGTTGAAACCTCAAAGTTACCTCTATTTCCTCCTTCCAAACAAGTTTCACAGAAGCAGGTTAATGACTCCATTTACCCAATACAAGCACTTGGTCTACTTTCCTTCCCGTCCCGGAAGGAGACGAGATCCCTAGTTGGAGCCTATGTTGGAACGTATTATTTTATTTTTTATACTCTTGATTCAAAGGTTGGAGCCGCCCTTCTTTCTAAATAAGTAAGAGGTTATAATTAAGCCCAAAAGCCGGATTTCGGGATCTTGCATATTTCACGATGTACCTACCAAGCCCCGGTATCCCGACATGCAAAGTAGGGATAAGGTTTAGTTATAAACACCATTATCGAGCCTCTAAGTAAAGATCGTTTTATGTCATCACCTCGTGCTCTTGCGTTTCAGGAGTTACTCATCGAACACTTTCCGAACCTCCGAGATGCAAATTTGCGAAGTCTTTTCAAGTCACTCAGGTAAATATCAAGAGTAATCCTTTTAAATCGTAGTTACTCTCTATTGTGATTTCACGACTCAGTGATTCTTGCCTTAAAATGCAACACCTTTGTAACTCCGATCCTCGAAGTCACGATATTCATTAATTAATATGGGTTAATTAAAAGATTAAGTTAAATCACAAATTAAAAATAATTTCGCACCATCGTGATTTCAGGATTTTGGGTCTCAAAGGCTAGAAGCGAAATCGTCTGATATGACGAGCACCGAAAAGGGGATAAAGGACTAAAAGCACGAAATTAAAGGAGCTAAGCTAGATTAATTAATGCCTTGATTATATTTTAACCGTACGATCTATGGATGAATCTTTTAACATTTCTTTCCTTTTCCCAAGTTACGAGTCGTCAAATATTTATGGCATTTATTTTAATTTCATTGAAGTGATTGACAGTAAGATCCCACTTATTCGCTAAAATATTTCCATTAAATCATTTAACTGTTCTGTCAACAAGGACTAGCACAAATTTAAGTGTTTAAGCAAAGGGTTTTCTTTCATTATCTCAGCTTTCCTTTTTATTGTGCGCAGACCTATTTCACCAGGATAACTTATGCCTATGTTTTCAATCTTTTACGACAGGTGATCTAATTGCAAGGTCATACACCATGGCTCCACGAAAAGAACCCAAGGAAGTCGTCGAGAGCTCATGCCAAGGTTCAGATATTGTTTCTGATTCTTTGCCTCAAAGTATCAATAATATTAAAACATGGACGCATATTTCCAGTGTTCTGCAGCCCGAGGTGATAAATTGCTCGGTTGATTCCTGCGATGAGGAGAACGATGACATGTCCACCAAATACAAAATTGTTTCTCAAGCGAAGATGCACAAAATAGTAGCAAGGCCAGGGATTCTCCCCTATTATGATATGGTCAGATGGGCACTGGATCATGTAGACCTCTTGACCAAAATGATTTTCAATGAACAGAGGGAAGCAGTTGGGTCTTTCAGACCAAAGCACCTACAGGAAATGTATAAATTGTCACCCACTCCAAATAGTATTTACAATACCGAATTCCTAGAGGAGTTCAAAAATAAGGAATGCGNAGTAGTTCGGGAAAAAATTATTCGATCTGATCAAAGACTTGGTTTCACACCCCGTGAAATTCAAGGCTGATACTAATGGAATTTATTCAATCTCCTCTTTAGAGCCTCAGTTCAAGTATGTAGTGATGATGACCTGTAGAATGTACGAGAAGGAGGAAACAACTCACTGTTTCCTCCCATGGGTGCTGCTCATTTATACAGTCGCTGAAGGTTTTTCTTTCGACTGGGCCAAAATGATGTCGGATAGTCTCACCAGTCAAATTACTAAATATCGAGCGCAGAAAGCCAGCGGGATAACATCTTCATTCTTTATGTCTACCTATATCATGGACGTTATTTTCTTCATGACACCTTTCCCATTGATGAGCTGGAGCTAGACTCCATCTGATGCTGAGCCTATCCATGTCTACCACTTGAATCTTTGGGAGGATAAGGCCAAAGATTTCATCTACGATATTTTTAATTCGGTAATGGTACCGATGCATGTTGCTATCTTTAGCCATCCGCCTCCCCGGATTTTAGATAACATCACGGCCAACTTGAGAAACGTAGCATATTGGTATATAGAAGCAGATTATTCATACATCAGGGTTTGCGGCACCTCCGTTCCCCCCCATGTTTTGTCGTTATTTCTACGAGATAAGCTAATATGTCGTGAGATCGCCAGGCAAGCTGTGCTTGGTGGAATAAGAAATGATCTCAAAGAATTGTTGAAGAAGGTATGTCCACCCTTCCCCATTCACATTAGGTCATACTCTTTATTAGAGTTTGGCCATGCCAAAGCCAAGGCCACGACTTTGGAGGAAATGAAGTTGGTGAACATTGAGTTCAAAAAGAATGACCCAAATAAGGTTGTGATTAATCACTTGGCGAATTGTGGCTTGAAGAGATACAAACATGAGGATTCACCTCATGATGAAATCTTCCGAGGTGTGAGGTCCTACTCTGAAGTATTGAGCTAGATTCAGGCCTTGCCACCCGAAGATATGGATGATTTCCTCAAATTCGAGGAGCATCAAAAGAGTTTTCTCCCCCTAATTTTACAGGGCAAAACCCCAAAGTTTCCAGACGTACAACAGACAGAAGCCAAAGTCTCAAATAACTCAAGTCCTAGCAAGGAGAAAAATCAGGAAGGGACAGAAGAAAAGGATACCTCAGAACAGGGAGCCAAAATCCCCGATCGAGGAGAGACAAACCCAAAGGCAGTTGCACCAGGAAAGTGGGTACTAATTCAAGCTAAGATACCCTCACAAAAGGCAGGCAACACCTCACCGACCACATCAAAAGAGACGGTCACAGACACTACTCCTAAACAATTATCCAAGGAAAATGACAGTCTGATTGTTGTTATCACACCCTTACAACTCACAAAGGGGAATCCCAATGTGTGATGGATTTTTAATGAAGAGATAACACCCATTTCCGTGGAAGAGTTACCTCCAAACGAATTTTTCATTGATAAGAAGAGGAAGGTCACGGTGAAGCAAGAATCATATCAAAAAGCAGGCACAGTGGCTAAAAGGTTTAAAATCCTGACAGAAGGAAAGGTCGTAGAAGAGGAGGAATTCATCGATGAGATAGCAGGAACACTAGGGGATTACACTACAACCAATCAGTACTTAGTCAGAACTTTGAAGGCCCAGTTGAAATGGAAGAACCTCTTGATCAACAAGTTGGAGGCTAAGGTGGCTATGGCATAAGCAAATGCTAGGGATGAGATGAGGAAAAGCCTCGAGCAAGCCCGAATAAACAATCTGCAGGAGATCGAGAAACTTAGATCTGACCTTCAGCAGCTGCGCCAGTCAATGCAAATAATCCAAACGTAGGTAAGTCAGCAGGAGCAACAAATTATACAGTTACAATCGAAATTGGATGCTGCCGAAAACCAGGTTTTAGACATAAATATTTTTCAAGCCCAGGCTACCGAAATTCGACAAAAGGTATTACCAACTCAACAAGACTTTCTTACAAAAGTGGGAACCATTTAGCATCACTTTCATACGATAGATCAAATGATAGAAGATATCTCTTTGTGAGAAAGAGAAGTTGGGGCGGCTTGGGTTGCTTTCCAGGACGTTGTGATAGCCACAGTGAACGTAGAGGTGGTCAGTAGCTCCAAATTATTCATCGCATAACAAACCAGAGGGAATATATTACTAAAGGCTTGGGATCAGAATATATCAAAGAGTAGGGGAAGAGATAAGGAGGTGAGGACTTCTTGTGAAGAAACATTTGCCTTGATAAATAAAACTTTTCTAGACCTTGATAAGGAGGGAAGTGCTAGGACGCTGGGAAAAATCAATATAGATAAACTACTAATAGATATCAAGGAAAATGAAGAGAAGGAGCCAGCTGAAATATCCCAAATAAGCTAGGTTGATATGGTCCAAGTGGACAAATGGTTAGTATAGCCAAGCCTACGATTGTGGTCTATCGTCACAGAAGATCGACAAGTGGGGAAAAGGTTGCCATAGTTGGCGAAGAGTTGTTACACCTTTGAGGCCAACAACCAAGTAGAGCCTTCCAGGTTGATAGCCCAGTTGGTTGAACGGTGCATCTATTGCATTGAGCAGGTGAAAGGGCAGGCTTCTGGTGTTAAATAGCGACATATGTCAATCCGTTCTATTTCTAGAGCTAGAGGAGCAAAGAAAGGAAGGTGTTCTACCTGCATGGGGGAAGATAAAGAGAGAAGGAATGAAATTCTTCCTTTCCTCAATTGTAATCAAAAGTTTCTAGAATAAATGGAATTTGAAGTGTTTCTTAGGCTTGTATAAATAGGCATTTTGAAGAAAAACCAACATGATTTTTTCTTTTGGCATATTGTAATAGAGAAATTTTCCATCGCCAAGAATTAATACAAAGCGAATTGAAGACTCCATATTCCATCAAGATTGAGTTATGTGCTTTCTTATGTTATTTCATGCTTCATGACATTTTTATATGCATCTCTGATGAATGCTTTGACTACAATTTGGTACAACCTCTATTGTGGCAATCATGTTTTAGTTATCTAGTTATTTGCAGTTTTTCCTCCGTATCAGCCATTAGCAGGTACAAGACATGTGGATTACTTAGATCGCTATATTTTACGCTTCATTAAAGTGTTTCTCTTCTTTTTCTTCTTCTATTACAACGTGAGATTCCTCTCGAAATGATGCCTCACATTGTCTGACAACTTTATGTTTTTATTTCGTTTCATACATGGTTCCAAATTTTTAACTCAATTACGGAAGACAGACTTCAATTTGTTAAACTATTAATTTGTCTCATGGTATTTCTTTTTCTCTCCTATAAATAAAAAATTTGAATCAACAACTAAAAAAAAAAAAAACAACAGCCTCTTAAATCTCTGTTCCTTAGATGAATGTCCCTGTTGCAAGGAAACCTCACATAAAACCCAGCCTCTCAGACCAAACCAACATCGCCTTAAACCTCTTTGACACTATCCTAAGAACTGCAACCACCTGGGTCGAACTAGAACGTTCGTGGGCAACCATTGAATGAGACATAACCATGCAAGAAAAAGTGGAAGTTAGACACAGACAACTTAGAAATCCACTATAGTTTCTCTTCCAGTTGTTCACTCCTTCCCTTATCTTTTACCCTTTTCTGGATGCCTAGACTCTATACTTCCTAGCCTTAAGTACAGATTCTGGAACAACAACTACTCCATAAATTTATGCTTGAAAAAGGATTTAGTGACATTGTTAAGTACCGACCTCGAATAATAATACCACTACCGAATAGTAAATTGGAATAAAAATATGAGAAGTGTGAATATTTCCCACAATCAAGGTGCAAGGATACAAAAGAAGAAAAATAAGATCATACCAGAGTTCATGTGAGTGAAGCATAAATGTCTTTGAGAGGAAAGAAAATTTACAAGAAAACAATCAACATCCAAAAATTGGAGCAGGATAAGAGGAAAAAGGAAAGAGAGGAGATATTTAATATGTGGAACAATCATAATTTGAATAGAAAAATAGTCGAGGAGGATCATCTTGAGAAAGCATGTGAGTAGTCTGAGTTTGACAGGAATCAACTAGATATGGAAATGAAAACAACCGCAGTGACCGCCGATAAAAAGTAATGAAGTACAATTGATAGAGGTTAGAATGGGCACCCATCAACTTGAATACCAACTCAAGATCATATATTATGAATACTCGAGACCTGCAATATGCACTCCTCATGTTCAAGTAACTAGCCCTCGAATCAAAGAATTCCTGCAGCTGAGGCTTTAGATCGACGAACAATCTGCAAGGTTATGGTATAGAATCGATGAGCATGGGAATATACATGATATGCTCATATTCAAGACATAAATAAACCTAAATGAAGTCAATAACATGCTCATCCACATGAAGGATCATGTGGAGCTAACTCCCCTGCCAGATATCATATCAAAGGAACACAAAATTTAGTATATTATAGTCATGAACTGACACATCTGTTGGAACGATGTATCGTTGAGTATAAAGATCAAATTTTTCAAACTAAGGAAATAAATCCAAAAGAGAAGAAGGAAAAATTACTTCTCGAATACTATCTGACAAAAGACTGACCGACAGAGGAGTGCTACGAGGAAAATCCCCCTATACTGGTTCTAGGTAAAGGTACAAT
This sequence comes from Picea sitchensis, assembly GCA_010110895.2. Classification (NCBI taxonomy): domain Eukaryota; kingdom Viridiplantae; phylum Streptophyta; class Pinopsida; order Pinales; family Pinaceae; genus Picea; species Picea sitchensis. The sequence goes on along the minus strand of SNQJ01S0026827.1, from coordinate 65,793 downwards.
GATGAATTCCCTTAAAATATTGTTCTACCCTTAAGCTACCCCAAAATAATCTAAACAAACTGACGAGAGAGAGGAAAGAGGGTTAATGGGTGCACCTTTAGTCCTTGCGGTTGATGTAGACCTCTTTTGCTTGTTGCATCCTCCTAGATCGCAGATATCCTCCCAAAGATGACCTTTAAAAGAATAGGAAGACAATTATACAACACATGCAATCTCTAATGATCACTTTCACAGTTTAGACATAGATATAAATGCATAAATCAACAAAATCATCGAAACATAAGATTTTGGGACAAGGACGAACTCTTTTGTTAAATTTCAAGACAAAAAGATTACAATATTTATCATCAACCGCTCCATGAACCAGGTCTCGGCTCCTCTATCGTGGCTCCAAGTGCATCAATCCCATGTTATCTTATCGAAACCAACTTATCACCAAGGGAAGGAGGAAGGATTGCATAGGAAGAAAGGACGGAGGGAAAGGTTGAGGCTAAAACTCAGAATGGGATGCAAAACTTGGGGTAAGAAAAGGAAGGGATTTTGACAGAGTTTTCTTATTCTATTACTTGTCTTCTAAATGAAACCCCAAGACCTCTTTTTATATGAGAAAATTATGGTTTTTTGGTTTGGGAACAGGCTACAAGGGGTAAAATTATTAGGAAACCCTCCATAGCCCGTAACCTTCGCCGACTTCCGTGCAATTTTATATTTTTTGCAACTTTTGGAGTAAATGAGGGATATCTATCATGAAACATGTGTATGTATGCCAGATAACTATCAATGCATCATGCGTGTGTATGCGGGCTATTAGGTCAACAGGGCACGTACACTCTCCAAAAAATGGTTTTTTAAGAGGAAGCCTCAACAATATTTTGGAAAAATATGCAAATGGAAGGGCCAATGTATTGTATGCATAGATAAGGAATTTTGGACTATAAAAGATTCCCCCTAATGTGTGAGGTCAGAAGAGAAATTGATGGCCAAAATACATTACAATATATTTACTAGTGGGAAGGAATGTAATTGAGTGAGCATGAGACAAGTTTTTGTGAGTGTGCCATCTGCAAAACAATGATAAACTCTCTGAGGCAGGAATACCTATGCTTAGGATGAACTAAGCATCGTTTCCAATCAGGTACACTGCATATCCATGTCATATAAATTTCTATATAAATTGTATCCACGAGAAATACACAACAAATCTGCATCTCAAAATCATCTAAAGATATACAAGTACAATACAATATGCATCGTCAAAAAGCATCAACTCCTGTGGATGGAGGTCAGGACTTCATAGCTCAAGAAACAACTTGAAGATATTAAAAACTGAGGTAGGAGTACAATAGGCATGTAAGACTCACTACCCTGAGGTCTTTAAAATGATATCAAGGAAAGACTAGAGGATCTCGATCATCAGGCACAAAACTTCATTGATTTTCAATTTTGAGTCTAAAAAGAGCTTAACTATGGACTCACAAGATTTTTCTAAGTTTAGTCTTATTAGCCCAAAAAAGTATAAAATATAACTTAGGAGAACTCTCTCGGTGAGACATGTCTCTCGAGGCGTAACTTTTTCCTGGATAATATATTGTTAGAAAAAGGGTTAAAATTATGAAAAATAGATATTCCTTCTGGACCACTTAACGAGTGTGAAAGGAAGAAGGTCACTCAGTGATATTTTCATATTTATGGAGTCTAAAAAGAGCTTAAATATGGACTCTGAGGAGTTCCTTTTTCGTAGATAATCTCCAAATCTCAAAAAAAAAATTTAAACCAAAACCAAGAAGAATGGCCCTTTTTTCGAAATTCTAGTCCCTTAGGCTCGAAAAAGGGTTAAACTTACTCCTGAGAATACTCTCCTTGTGAAATAAAGATCCTAGGGAATACCTTTATTCATGAATTAACCATATGGACTGAAAAATGGGTAAACTACCTCTAGACATATGTGCCTTCAAGTTTTAGTTTGACGAGCGTGAAGGGAAACAAGATCGCTCGACAATCTTTTAAATTTTAGAGAGTCTAAAAAGGGCTTAAAGAAGACTCCAAGGGGGCTTATTTTCTTAAGTAATATAAATGTGACCAAAAAGAATAAATAATCTCATGTTAGATATTTCTTTCAAAGTTTAAGTGTGTCTGAAAGACAACAAAATATGCTCATAGGGACTCCCTCGGGTATGAGCCAAAAAAGATGAAGAAGAATGAGGCTTCAATATACAATCCTGGTGGGACTAAAAAGGAATCCCAAGCCTATGGATAAAAATCATGGCATGGATGCCAAAATGTAGAAAAGGATCTACCTAGGGAATCCATGTAGAGGAAGTCCTTACCACCTAAATACGACACTTCTAAATAAACATAGAAGGTTCTGTGTCACACTTCAGTGGGATTGATCATATGGAAAAGTTAAAAAGTGAACAATATGCAAGATGCAAGGTGGTGAGAACCTAACCTATATTAAAATGTCGAAAAACAACTTTTACCATGGGATGATATGAGTGGATCCCATCTCATAGAAAACACCAAACCAAAAGAACAAGTTCATTAAAACGACCCAAAGATCTCTCAAAAAATAACTCAAGTAGCCATCAGGCCAAGAAAAGAGAAAAAGAGGACCTAATTGGGGGAAAAGCGGCCAAAAACATCCATACATAAAGGTGGACAACTCATTTTAACCATTGCAATTTACAAAATAACCAAAAAGGTAAAAAACCCTCTTCCTCAAAACACGAGTTCAAGGAGCTACAGTGGACAAAAAATCCTCACACCTGAACCAAGTAAGTACAAATGTCCTTTCCTTTCATTTTCATCCATTATTTATTGCTTATTTTATTGTTTGGAGGATGTGATCCCTTGTAAAAGGTGCAAGCTTGTGTGTATGAAGGTTGTCCATGCCCATTATGCATATGTATGTGGCCAAATTAATACTTATCATACGTACATACATGATTGTCTTAAAGACAACATGTGTACATATTTTTTAACTCTAAAAAAAAAGTGAAACAAGGGGCTAACCTCACCAAATTGTTGCAACAGGATGCATGTTCATTGGTGGGAAAGGGAACATGAAGAATTAAATATCTTGGTAGAGGAGGATCTAGGGGATATTGCCATGCTTAAGTAGTGTGGTATGTGGAAATTTTTTCAGTGTCCATTCATGAGGGCACAACCCAAATTACTTAACCACTTGATAAAGTACTGACATATAGATACAGAGGCCTTCATGCTAGAGGGCCAATAACTGACTCCAACGATAGAGGACATTTATTTTTTGACCAGCCTCTCTAGGAGGGGGGAATTGGTCAACTTGAGGACCTTTCCTCCAGGACCATATAACATAGAGTACTATATTGGGATGTATTGTGATACTAGTACTGAGAAAGTAAGATCTCAGGTTCTGATACATAAAATCACTAGCCTCAATATTTGGTGGTACTCTTCATGATTGGGCGGATCACGGGATCTGCAACACTTCATCATGCTGCAACACTTCATCAGGATTCTCATGCAAAAATGCATTGTGTAGTTTAGTGTCTATATGCCACTATTTTTTACTGGAGCACTACAATTCTCACATGACATGCATGAAGAAACAACTAACCAACTTTCGAAGAAGAACGAACAAGAAGTTCGGGTTCGAGACTGTAATGTGCACTTTATTTTTTTAGAGAGTGTCAAGCCTTAGCCTAAGGGAGACAATATGAGGCCATATTGCCTCCTTTCCGACATTGTGTAGGTGGGAATATTTGTTGCATAGACAAGGTGCAGGGAGAGTCCAGGAGGATTTCAACGACAAATTTTTTGACTGGTGAACCCATCAGATTCCAGTGATCAAGGACTATCCTTATGCAGGATGACCCCTAGCCAGAGAGGTTGAGAGAGTACTATGACAAGTAGAGAGGAACATGATATCTCTCACTTCTACAGTGACGATGCCATAGATAAAGGAACTTCCCCCAACTATGCATCCACATGTTGTAGGGGTGCCAAAGACTTGGGTCCAGTTGTTCCAGCGTCTGGTGAATGTCATAGTTCATTATATTAGGGCCAATAGGCCTATACCATAGTTATTACTAAACCAAACATGTGTCGAGGGAACATTTTATACTCTGTAGTGAGAGAATGAGCCCAACGATGTATACCGACTCTATTTGAGGATTTATGGCAAATTTTTATTCATGACATTATTTTTTGGGACATACTATTATATATAAATCTTTTTGTCTTATGGATAAACAAATGTATTTACATGTGCGTGTATGTGTGTGTTCTTACTTTTATGTGTGAGAAACATTCAAATCTAATACTTGATTATCCAATGTATCTGTTAGTTGATTAGAGTATCCTAGGAACATGAATATAAGTAATATAATCAAAATAATGTTCTAAGAGACGTACCCTAAAGAATAGTCGTTGAAAGGTGGGATCATAGTCACGGTAAGCTCCATTTAGCTTAGACATGACTAGTTGAGGATCTAGATAAACCCGCAGGTGAGAAATACCATGTGACAAGGAATCACATAGTAATTCTATTATGACACTGTACTTAGAAACATTATTGGTTTCTTCGCCTAAATAAATACCTCCAAAAGACATCAACTCACCAAAAGGTGAAAAAATAACCCTAGCTGTTATTTGTGTGTCGGCTAGCACCATTTGTGAACCCAACATAGACCTTTGATTCACTTGACATCTTCCATAGTGAGAAGAAAAACAATAAACTACACATCCATAAAAAAAATACAAGACTGTATAAATAAATCTATACATATATACAAGAAGTCACGCTCATGAGACTGATCTAAGTGTAATACTTGATTTTATCTACCTCATATTTTATCTTCACTACCTTGTGAGGATTGACCGGGCGAAGCTTCTGTCAAACAAGTTTAACATTGGGGCAAGTTTTGATTTCATGTTCAACGATACATGGATCAATTCTTGGAATATCCTCATAAGACTAGGAAAATACATCGCAAAACTCTTTAAATAATTCAATGTAGATTTGAATCTCTCTGGGAGAACAATCTACTCTGAAGAATACATTTTCCATCACATGAGGGGTTCTAGAGATGTCGATAGGAATAGTTTCAGCTATACTTTCAATATTTCCCTCGACATAGATTTTGTGCATGTTCAGAGGGTTAATAGGACAAGGGGAATATCCATTCATGGTCGTAATAAACTCTCCTACCTATAATATCTTTAGCTAAGGTGAGAAATAAGATCTATGGTGAATATCATCCCAAGGTTTTTCTGGTCCATTCATTGCCTCCAGGATCACCTCATCAGAGGTTAAGACTAATTCCAAAGGTTTTTAAGTGGTGAGAGATTCTACAGCCCAAATAGGCTCGAGAACATGATCTAGATCCTATGGGGGATCCAGATTAGGGTTGGTCGAGGCTTGTTGGATAGTATTGTACACAACCTCAGTAGCGGATAAGGGAATTTCCATTCCATGGTGCCCTATCCCTTCCATCAAAGTCGATGGGGAAGGTATAATCCATGGGTAATTAATGTAGCTAATTCTAAAATATGCAACTTGAAATATCATAGCCTTTGGCTAGTTAGGGAGAACCGAAATAAACTTGACATCATTAGTAGGCGATAGATAATAAAAAGTCTCCATTAAAGATGGGAACAATTTGACACCTAAGTTGATAGTACATGGCTGCAGGTTTTCAATCATCAATACATTCGATACCCCCAATGAAGAGTTAGGATGGGAGAAGGATAACTGATCAACAGTTATGATCTGACCTTCGTGAGGAAAACATAAGACTCAAAAAACAGTGGATACAATCATTTTCATAACATATGTCCAACTCCACCCTAACAAAATATTGTATTTGAGAGGTGCATCGACTACTTCTACTTTGACACACATAGGTTTTCCCTCCAAATGCATTGGGAAGAAGGGAATTATGCCACGTGGTATAAAATATCAATGGTAAAATGTGGTTAGCAACGTTGGTGACAGAGACAACTCAGGTTGGCCAATGGCCTTCCAACATGCCAATGACATCACGCAAGTCGAGTCACCCTCATCAACCACCATATGGAAAATGTTCTATGTCAATGATTTTGTGGCATACACCACAACTATATGAAAAGCGACGTGGTGAGGAAGATGACGTTTATAATCTGTCGGGTAAAAAATGACCATTCCTGGGTTAGTATTCTCAAACGCTCCCAAGATAGACAACAATTATTTTCTCTGTGAGGGGAAACTCTGGAGGAATTCCAAAGAAGACATTTCATAAGGAGTTTTCTCCATATCCTCCATGATGGAGTAATTTTGAGCATCCCTTACGTTTGGGTTGTGAGAAGCCTTTTTGAATGAACCCTTAGGTATTTGAGTCATGGTTTCTCCCAAAGTATTCTCAATTTGAAGAGGAGGAAGTGAGTTGGATTCTTATTTTCCCTTCTCAACAGATTCTATAAATTTGTAATTATGAGCCCTAGTCTGTATATTAGCTTTGTATTTCATCATATAAAATTTTGTGGATCCATTATTAGCATTAGGCATGGGGGCTCCCTAATTTCTCCTAGGCGTGTTGGTGGATGAGGAAGCTTGAGTCAAATTTTACCCTTTTGGAAAAGGTTTTGTTAGCAAAGCGGGTTGTTGTTGTGTCAATAACGTTTGGGCTTCCTTAAGCCGAGGGCATTGGTGAGTCAAGTGGTTGTCTATGAAAATCTTACATAGAAACTTCACCTTTCTCTTTTCATTTTTTCCCTTGCCAACATTATTCACAACCTTCTTATCCCCCTTACCCTCCCTGTTTTTAGATTTCCTCTTTCCCCCAGTTTTCTAGTGACCCTTGGGATTTGTCGATTGCACACTCTATACATCTGACATTTGGGCTATGGGGGTAGCCTAACTAGGAGTTTTGATGGCCACAATTTTTTGAATCAATAACTGATGTAATTGATTGGTCAATTGATCTGTCTAATTTCTTTGTGTTGATCCTACTATTCCATCGATGTGAGGCCCAAAATTTTGTTTGATATTGTCAAAATTCGACCATGGTGCATCAGGAATGATCTCGTATAACATACCATATTGAGAGTAAATCAACTCCAATTGTTGGGCTCTCATGATAGCCTCTGCTTCGGAAAAAACCCTGGACATCATGACGTCTTTGGATATGCAAGGAACTAAGGACTCTAGGAACCACTCAAGAAAAAATTTGGGAGGGACCTTAACTTTGATCAAACTATTTTGTCATCTTCATTATTGAATGTAATCTAAGATATGGTCATATTTTGTCTGCTCAAAGTTGGCCAACAACTCAGCCCCGACATCGTATCTTAATAGTAAATGGAAATTGTTTAAGAAGACCATATCTAGGTCGTTAAAGTAAGCATACTTCGAGTTTTCGAGCTCACTATACCATTTCGCGAAACCCCCTATAAGAGTGTGTTGAAACAAACGCAACTGAACGAAATCATCCTTTAACGAGTTGGATGGACAACATAAATGAAATGTGGTAATATGATCACCTGGATCTTCGCCAAGATTTCCTTCAAACTTAGGGATGTCCGAGGGAAACTTAGTCGGCATGGGGGGCCAATGCGGTTCATGACATATTGGGTTGTTCAAAATTCTCGACAAGTATAGAAAATGAAGAGTTGCCAAAAAGGTAGTCTTGGTTGTGGTGGATTGAAATGAAAAGAGGGGCCTAGATTTTGGCTGGCACCAGGTTGCTAGGAAAATTTTGGCTACTAGGCATGGTTTTTCTATAAACCATGGTGGTTTTTTCCATTAAAAAGATCTTTCATTTGATTCTGCATCATCGAATAAATCTCGTAGTTGTATGACATGCCTTGTGTAGGGATTTCTCCCTACATAGTATTTCAAGAACCTTGGTTGGAGATGCCCCTAGCGGACCCTCTTGGCATAGGTATTGAACCCTTCCCAAGGTTACACTGAGTGTGGGAGGGTTTTCCCATGATCGACATCCCTTGCGATGGAAACGAGCCCTATCAGGGATTTCCAAGACCGTGTGAGGAGTAAACTCTCTTCGTCTCTCCCTACGAAAGAATGAAACCTTGCATAGGTTTTGTTTGACCAAAAATGGGGTTTCCCCCTTCCAAGAAAGTAGACGATGAGAAAACATTATTACCAAATGAATCGAACAAAGAAAAAGGATTAGATCCTACCAGATTCATGTAGTACTGAGGTCCATAAATCCCCCCACTGAATAAACTAGAGTTGGTGCTAGGCCCAATCGATTGTTGGAAAGCCCCTCCGAGTGAAGGGGATGAAGGAGGGATATGAACCCCAACCTAAGGGATGGCATTGAATAGGGCAGTGGTGCCTGCAATAGATCCTTACAAGGGAGCATTAGATCTCTCTTCCCCCAAACCAATGGTTTGTAGAGTAGAGTAGGTTAGGACCGAACTAGAATCAAAACCGAGCATCCCATATGAAAAGGGAGAACCATACACATTATGGATAGAAGGAATAGTGGTCAGATTCATTGACGGGATCATGTCACTACTCAAAGTAGTGGGTGTCTGGACAACTCTAGTCCTGATAGGTGGAGGTGGGGGAGGAGGCACAACACCTCCTCCCACTAAATCTAGAATACGACTATGACGACGCCCATCAGAAGTAGCACTATATGCTTCCATCGTCACTTGTATAACAAACTGACGTTCAAGTGAAGTTACTTGAGGCATGACTATTTGAATAAGAAGCGGTGCCGACAATTCGGTGATCGAAGGGTTTGCGGGCCTGAAGCCTTCAAATTCAAGGTAAAAAATGATGGAATCCTACGATGTAGGAAATTATTCTCTAGGATCCGGCTTGGGTATATTTTCTTGTGGCTCATTCACTTCAGATGAGCCCTCTTGATCTAGCCTGCACCTCAGCAGTGGTGGAGGTGGCTCCAAAGTAACTGACGATAGGCCTTGAATCCTACATGAAGGATGGATTTGTTGATATTCCACCTTGTGAAATGATCAACCAACACCCTATGGTTGAGATAGCATGAAACAAAGAACACACACTAAAATTTTCCTAACGGAAAATCAGGAAAATAATTGACCTGCAGGAAGAGCAGTTACGCCAATTGACACTAGAGCAACTTACTAGTGCAAGTGTAACTCGAACACGGAAACACCCTCCAGGTATACTCTGCAAAGCGTGATCTGAAGTCTACCCTAGATATCATGGTATACCCCCGAAATCACCTATGTATGTCCCTAAAAATAGGAAACTAAGTTTCTAGCTCACAGTCAGTCACCATGTGGGTACATTCGACAGTCAAGCTAATCATAATGAGAAAGATAACAAAGTCTGAAGCCTTTCAAGGGCACTAGAGGAAAATAGTCTGGAAGACAACTAAGGATATCGAATGGATTCGAGGTCCACAAGGCTTCATAGTCAAATTTGATCAGTGTAATGAACAATAACGAACCTCAATATACGATATCCACTATGCTTGGTCCAACTTTTGAGCAGTTATCTCCTCTACTTTTCCTCATGCGAACTCGTGTTTATCCCCTATGTTAGAGGGGGGTCCTCGCTGACTCTTACGAAACTAGACTTTGACACTCCCTATCACAGACTCTTATGTTTGGCTAGGCATCCTTGAAGAGTTTCCTCTCCACACCTATTTTGAGGCCCTAGAGCCTAGACTACTTGGTGAACCCTACAAACAAACGTCTAGTTGATTTTAAGTGTTAAATGTTGATTTTAATTAGCTTGATTTACTTAAAATGATACAGACGTGCAACTTATGGTGTTTACAAGAGACGAAAGGGAAGAAATAAAACTTTAGATCATTTGTGCAAAAGAAAACTAGGTTCTACTATTAAAAAATGGCTTTTAAATATTTGTAAATGCAAATGTTTCTAAGTAAAGTAGTCCAAGGTCCTAAAAATGCAAGAAGTTTCCTAGAATGTGATTTTTCATTTTACAATGTATATGAAAACTACTAAAATTTCATGGAAATATCAAAGAAGGAACTTTGGAGATACAAATATTTTATTTTGTAATAAACAAATTATGCCACACCTACCAAACAAAATGCATAACTAAATGCAACAACTTTTTGATTTTTTGAAATGGTTAGAAAAGAAAAAAAATCACAAGTAAATGACACTTTTTGTTTTTCAAACAACTAACAAGGTAAGAAAAAACAAAACCCAAGACTAACATAGACCCTAAACCACTACTTAAATATAGGGATTCACTGGAATCCATAGGAGGATCCAACGCTTAAATGTTCACCCTAAACCTTCAAAGAAAACAAAAGAAAATAAAGAAGAAGAAGGGGTTATTTTCAAAGTAAAAGATAAACTGAATATTTAATCCAACCAAAGACCATTAACATAGATCTTGAAGAGTTAAAGAAGGCCTGAGAAGCACAAAGCTTCTTGCGAGGAAAGAATTTTTTTTTTTTTTTAAACCTTCCCAAAACACAGAGATGTGTGATGAGGACAAGAATCCTACGTGTGTACGTGGGTTGTATACTATCCAGACCACATATGTACGTGGGTTATACAAAGGACAAGGCACACACACCTACAATATTTCAAAAAGAAAAATGATTTGGATAACCAACTAGGAAAGGAAGACTGGTAGGCACCTGGAAGGTGACCAATGACCCTAACTGACTCAGTAACTTGGAAAAATAAAAAAGAAACTGAAAAACCAAATCTATCCAAAACATCCCACTAAGATCCTAGAGACAATCCCCAGTGGAGTTGCCAATTCTGCTACAGAAAAATCCCCCTTTATTGGGTCTAGGTAAAGGTATAGAGATGACTTCCATTAAAATATTTTTCTACCCTTAAGCTACCCAAAAATCATCTAAACAAAGTGACCAGAGAGAGGAAATAGGGTTAATGGGTGCACCTTTAGTCCTTGCGGTTGCGTAGATCTCTTTCTCTTATTGCAGGCTCCTAGATCGCGAATCTCCTCTCAAAGTTGACCTACAAAATATTAGGAAGAAAATGATACAACACATTCAATCTCTATTTATCACTTTCAAAGTTTATAAATATATATAAATGAATAAATAAAAAAAAGCATGAAAACATAAGATTTTGGGACAAGGAACAACTCTTTTATTAAATTTCAAGACAAAACAATTACAACCTTTGTCAGAAACCGCTCCATGAACCGGGTCTGGGCTCCTTTGTCGTGGCTTCAAGTGCATCAATCCCATGTTAGCTTCTTGAAACCAACTTATCACCAACGGAAGGAGGAAGGGTTTCACAAGGAGAAAGGCTAGAGGGAAAGGCTGAGGCTAAAACACAGAATGGGATACAAAACTTGGGCTAATAAAGGGAAGGGATTTTGGGAGAGTTTTCTTATTCTCTTACTTGTATTCTAAATGACACCCCAATAACTCTTTTTATATGAGAAAAATATGGTTATTCGGTTTGGGGATGGGCTACAAGGGGTAAAATGGTTAGGAAACCCTCCATAGCGCATAAACTCCGTCAAATTCTGTGCAATTTTATATTTTTTTCAATTTTTGGAGGCAAAAGTGGGCTATGTAGCATACAACATACATGTGTACGCAGGCCAACTAGCATGAAGCACACATGTGTACGCGGGATATTAGTTCATTAGGACGCATACACTCTCCAAAAAATGTTTTTTTAAGAGGAAGACTCAACAATATTCTGGCAAAGTATTGAAATGGAAGGGCCAATGTCTTGTATGCATAGAGAAATAATTTTGGACTATAACAAGGAGTCGACACAACAAGAACCGACTAAAAGTATGACATGCAAGTACAAACTCTCGATAAATAAAACATCACAAAAGTCTATTTTTCTTAAAAAGGAAATAACCATGGGATTCAATCGTATTCCCATTTATGAGGGAGATGAGGATCCAAAAAGACATTGGTTCATATTTGAAAATTTATGGGATGCAATAGAAATCACAAACGAGGATAAAAAAATGGCACAATTTGGCACAACTCTGACTCCACACTCTTACATGGTTTGTGAATTTATATAGAGAATCAAAATTGGTCGAAATAAGACATAAATAACAACTTCCTATCATTCTTCAAAGTCCAAGATGTTGCACATTTGGTTGGACAAAAAGTTAAAGAGATAAGGAAAAGAATAGGAAAGTCAATTCGTGAATATGAAAAAATATTTAAATACCTCCTCAGCCAAATCCCTTCGACCATTGATAAAAACTTACTAGTACAATAGTGTGTAGATGGATTACTCCAACGAATTCAAACACCATTGTGTTGAATTTTTCAATAATCTAGGTTAAGCATGGAGTTCATTCCATTTTTATCATTTAACCATAACCATAAATGTTGCAGCAACCAAGATCACAAGAAGAAGCACCATGCAAAAGAACACAAGAAGTATCATGGGAAACCCTTCTCAATAACGAAAGAAAACCCAGCCAAATCCTTTTCTATATTCCTCAAGAGAAAGACCTTCACCACCAAGATAAACCCCATCACACAAGAGGGTGCTCAAACCCTATAACTCTAGTTCCCAAGAGGGGTGCACACCTTTTCCAAATAAGTTTCCTTACTGAAATTTCCAAACTCACATGAAGATATATTTCCTCAATGGGGAATTTACCTTTACTTATACTAACCTAATCCTGTCAACAAAAGTGTCTATTGGCACAACAGGGCCGAAATCACTTAGATTATAATATAATTAATATTAATCATATTAATTATATTTTACATTAATTACCAATCACATTAAGGTAGGGCCGACCTGTACCCTTTACATTACAATTAGGGTTATAGGCAAGTCTGACTCTTGTAAAATATAGCAAAGGATATGATACACCCACTAGTTCTCATCCACTAGGGGCACATCCATATGGATTTCCATATCTCTGGATCACTACATTACACATGATAACTAGATATTCACATGTTCACCTGTGCTCATCCACATGCACGTCCATTCTACAGATATTCTTTCCTACTGCCTCTCACAGGAGAATCATCTGGAGTTTTCTCATCAACTCTGCTACTCAGAGGAGGCTAATACATCATCTTCATTTCTGTTCACATGACGATGCACCTAGCACTTTGGGATTTCACACGTTCACCTTGTGCTCAGCCACAAGAACGTCTGACTCGACAGATCACCTTTCCCACTAGATAATCATCTATATTTCTTCTCAAATCTATGAATGGAGGAGGTCAACTCTACGTTCCAGCCTTGTTTCCGGCAGGAACCATGTACCCTTGCTTAAGGGATTTCTCTCAGGTTTGTAAGATGAGAGAAATAATCACATAGCTGCAATGATGCACATCTCAGAGGTTTGTAACTTGGAGAATGTCTCACATAGATGCAATCATCAACACTAACTCTCAGCTAGGGAGACATTCTTTACCAAGTTGGTTTGGTGAAGATGTCTGCAATCTGCTCATGTGTAGGAAGGTATTGTATGTGTACAATTTTCCTATGCATCATATATTTGGTATAAGGATATTTCATCTCATCATTTTTTATTCATCGGGAAACATTGGGTTCTTAAGAAGATTTACACACATCTCTTGGTTATCATCATAGGATTCATCTCATGGTCAAGTAAATCCGTCAGAAGCTTGTGAAGCCACATTTCTTCACACACTCAATGCTATATACTCTGCCTCTGTGGTACTCAAGGCCACACAATTTTGTTTCTTTCTTCATTAGGTAACTATGTCAAACTTTATGGTAGAACACCAATCATATGTGTTCTTCTAGTCCATTGTACTTCTCTCTCAATCTGAATCGACATATCTTGCAAACTCAAGTTCATACTGGAGGTATATCTCATGACATATCCAACTGTGCCTTAATACATGTTTTGTTGTTGTCTAGTGAGTCTGTCTTGGTTGAATCATGACATGACTAAGCACATTCACTACATGGCATGAATCAAGTCTAGTGTTAACCAGATACATCAGTGATCCAATCGGCTATGGATCAGTCTTGTCTGAGTCATCATTAATAGTATTCTTTAAATCTATCATGGTGGACTTTGCATTCTGTCATACTGAACTTATTTAATATTTTCATTGTATATTTTCCTTGACCCAGAAACATCTTATTATTCCTCTATCATACTTCTTGTCCAAAAAAGTAGTGCATCATACTTCTTGTCCCAAAAAGTAGTGCATCATACTCATATTCTTCATCTTGAATTTAGAATTCAAGGATTACTTTTATCCAACAACAAGTCTTTCTGAATAAGAGATCAGGATCAGGCACTCGTCACCAATACTGTAAAGATATAGGTTTGGATCAACAACATTCTTGCTGAAATTAAAACTCATCAAGAATCTATCTATCTGATATAGTTTCCAACTCATGGATGATAATATGGATGGAAGTGTATCAGTTTCACTGAATAAAGTGTCTCATCATAAACAAATCCCTCTGTTTGTAAGAAACCTATGGCTACTATGTTTATCTGCCTCTTGCAGAGTGAGTCTAGTTAGACTTGTAATGCCTTACTGCAATATCTCTGAACATATCAACTGAAGAAACTAGAACAACTATAATAATGTTTGTCTCCCTCTTAACTGTTGAAGGGGGAGAAGGCACTTGTCTTACTATCAATCTCTATCTAAGATTATATGGGTTTGTTTGAATGGTTATTTTTTCTTTAAGGACAAAATCTTTTATTATCTCACACAATAATTAATCAAATATGTTTTGGACTCACGTACCATGTATAATGGTTTAAATATTTGAGGGCTCCCATACTAGGGATTTCTTCAAAAATACAATCAACTATAAAATTTGAAATCAATTGATTTACTTGATTTGTAGTCATGCTTTAGTTTTTACAGGAAGCAATTTTCCTCTCTATTTTCTTCAATCTTTTGAGGTGGTTCTGAATCAATATCAACAGTGGAAGCATATTGTCTTCCCTTCTTCCTGGTTGGACAGTTTCTTGCATAGTGTCCATAATTGTCACATCTGAAGCACTTAATTTCTGAAACATCTCTTCTTTGATAACCTGGATTTGATGAAGGCTTTTCACTTTTAAATGTTTTCTTGACATTTATTTTTAATTTTCCTCCCTTATTTGTATGAAGTGAAAGAGCATGATTTTATTCTGAGGAATCTTCCACTCCTCTATTTCTAAGTCTAATTTATTCTTGAGTACAATCTCTCCATATAAAATCAAAGGTAGGTAGAGATTCTCTTCCACTGATACTTTGAATGAAAGGTTCCCATGATTTTGGAAGATTTTGGAGACTGGTTAAGACAAGTTCTCTATCAGACATGATTTCCCCAATGGTCTCTAGTTGTTCTTTAATATCTGATAGATTCATAAATAAGATGGAAACTGAGTCACCCTTTGTCATCTTGGTACTTTGAAGTTGGATATTTAAGGTAAGAGATCTGAGGGTGTTGTCACTTTCAAACATTTCTTTTAAATCTTCATACATATCATAGACTGTCTTCATATTGGAAATACGAGGCAAGAGGTGATCTCTTACTGAGTAGATGATTAATTTTCTTGCTTTGACATCTTCTTCCTTTCTTATCTTCTTCTCTATATCTGTAGTTGTGGCTGGTAGAGTTTTAGTTGTCACATCCAAGAGGTCATATTCTTCAATAGTGACTAGAAGCCTTGATTTCCAGGAGCTGAAGTTTCTTTCTCCATCAAGCCTATATTCTACTAATGCTTTGTTATTCATTTGATTGGTTTCTTCAATTTCTCGCCAAATGGATTTTGAAAACCTAATGATTAGGTTGAATTAGCACCCTTGGATTATATTGGACTTATGACTGCCAAAAATCAATTTGATAATTTCAGAGAGATGCTTGTTGATTCAGGAGAATGTTTCTTCAGAAACCCATAATTAATATTCTGCATGAAATTTCGTCACCCTAGAAACCCTAGGGCCAAAAATCAAAATTTATTGGAATTTCATTTTGAGAGCTTCTAGAGATGCATTGGAAGAGTCCGTACTCTTATATGAAAAAAGTATCGCCATTTTCTAAGTATTAAGGGCTGAATCACCACTGAAAGGAAGGTCATACAAAATTTTCTGGAAACCCTAGAAGGGTCGTACGGTTCTGCAAAAGGTGTGTTGAGACTTGGAGGATGTGTCTGCAATGGGTTCTTTCAAGACCTATGCTCTGATACCATGTTGAGTTTTTCAATAAGCTAGGTTAAGCATGAAGTTCATTGCACTTTTATCGTTTAACCATAACCATAAATGTTGCAGCAAACACGATCACAAGAAGAAGCACCACGCAAAAGAACACAAGAAGTATCCTAGGAAACCCTTCTCAACAAGGGAAGAAAACCCAGCCAAATCCTTTGCTATATTCCTCAATATAAATACCTTCAACACCAAGATAAACCCTAGCATAAAAGAGGTTTCTCAAACTCTAGAAATCTAGCGCCCAAGAGAGGTGTGCACCTTTTCCAAAGAAGTGTCCTTGTTGAAATTTCCAAATGCACATGAAAGATATATTTAATCAATGGGGAATTTAACTTTACTTATACTAACCTAATCCTATCAACATAAGTTTATATTGGCACAACAGGTTTGACCTCACTTAGCTTATAATATAATTAATATTAACTAGATTAATTATCTTTTACATTAATTACCAGTCACATTAAGGTAGGGTCGACCTGTACCCTTTACATTACAATTAGGGTTACAGGCAGGTCTGAATCTCGTACAATATAGCAAAGGATATTATACACCCACTAGTGCTCATCCACTAGGGGAACATCCATAGGGATGTCCATATCTTCGGTTCATTGCATTACACAGGATAACTGGATCTTCACACATTCACTTGTGCTCGTCCACAAGCACGTCCACTCTATAGATCTTCTTTCCCACTACCTCACATAGGAGAATCATCTGGATTTTTCTCGTCAACTCTGCTACTCAAAGGAGGCTAATACATCATATTCATTTATGTTCACATGACGATGCACAAAACACTTTGGGATTTCACACATTCACCTTGTGCTCAGCCACAGACACATCTAACTCGATAGATCTCCTTTTCCACTGGATAATCATTTGGAGTTCTTATCAACTCTCTGAATGGAAAAGGTCATCTCTATGTTCTAGCTATGTCTTAGGAAGGAACCACGTACCCTTATTTAGGGGCTTTCTCTCAGGTTTGTAAGCTGAGAGAAAGACTCACATAGCTTCAATGATCCACATCTCACAGGTTTGTAAGCTTGAGAATGTCTCACATAGCTGCAATCATCAACACATTGCACCTATATAAGATAAACACATGAAAATATGCACTAAAGAAATCAAAATGCGTGGAATCAGATGATGAAGGTCCATAGACATCTTCATCAATAGAAAAAAGGCTAGAGGAAAAACTAGAACACCTATAATTGACTATCAAAAACTTGACTTTAATAAGAAATGATATTTGGTGTACTGTATGCTATGAATATGGTCACAAAAAGGAAACCTACTATCTCAATGATCAAGTGATAGGAGCAACAGATGCACGACGAGTGAAAGATGAGAAATATTGCAATATATGTGAAGCTTTGACTAACCATACTGTGAAAGACTTCCCGCATAACTTGAAAAACACCAAATGGTACCATATTTGTGAATATCATAAGCATAAAACATCTGAATGTTGATTAAACGCACATAATAGAACAATTGTGCACACAGTTTATCATATAGAAAGAACTGACTAGAATAATGACTATGGAAGAATAAATGACTACTATGGTTGAGGTCAAGATGGTCGAGCTTGAGGTGGCCGAGGTCGAGGCGGTTTCCAGGGTTGTGGTTGAGGTCAACCTTACTATTTTAACTGCTGGAAAGAATACCACATCAACCCTAACTTCCCAATAAAAAATCAAGTTGACTTAAAATTTTACAACATATGCGGTGTCGATGATCACTCACTCGAGGATTTCCCGATAGTACTTTATAAAATAGTGAAAAAAAATACTATGAACCTCACCCATAGAGTCTCAAAACAATAATTATTAAAATCAAAGAATCTACATGTTGTTACAATAACAGGAGCAGGATGAGATATTAATAAAACCCCATCACAAGATCGACAAACAAGGAAATTCAATACATTCCCAAATCCTGAGAAAGAAGAGAAAGTCATGATGGAAGCACTCAAGTTATTTAAAAATAATAATCAAGAATACCATAATAAAGGAAAACAAAATCAATATATAGTACAATACTTTCTACAACTCCTAAGATAAAATCACTCAGTCGGTCGTCTTTTGGACCTACTTAACATCCTAAAAGAATATAAAGAGGGACAAATACCATCCAAATATGTTAGAAAACTATCATATACACATAAATACTATGACCCACAGGTCGATTTGGAAATAAATGGGATAATGCTTGAACATGTAGTCGTGTATTTTGGATCACAAGTAAATATCCTTCCTCAAGACACATGGATATGGTTGGGATGACCTTCATTATCACCGACAATGAACTACCTCAAACTTTTTGACCAAATATTAATAGAACCTAACATCATACCAAAAAATGTGGAAACACAAATTATGGGTATGTTGACACCATTGGACATTGAGGTAATCAAGTTAGTCAAAGGAATTCCCTCATATGCAACACTTTTTGGTCAATCGTAGGGAAGACAAATGAAATCCACTATCTCCTTCGAAACGGATATAATCAAGATAAGAGGGAATGATAGAAGAATAATTATCCCCTTGGACCCTAAATAAGGGAAACATTGGATTGATTCATGGGACGAATATCAAAAAGATGGATGTTTGTACCGAATAATCAATGAATAAAGAGTTTATGTCGAACCAAATGCACAAGGATAAATTTTAATAGAGTATCCCTTGTCGGTTAGACACAACTCCATCTTGGATCTATATAATTGGTAGATAGAAAACTATGAAGCACATTCAAAAGACTGTTGGTCCATCGAAGCCATTCTAATAAAATGTCCAAGAACATATTTTTCAATCCAAGCAGTACCCATGGTATATGAGAAAAGGATCCAACAAAAAACCACTCTAATATTGACCGACAATAGGATGAAAAAGCCAATGTTCTATAACGAGAGAAACACACCATCAACATGCATCAAAGCAGTTTTTATATATGTGGGAGAAAAGGGTAGAACCCAAATCCTAGTGGAAACTTTCACGAGACAAGCTACAATATGGTGGGAAAAGCATTCCCCAAGACTAAAAAAATGGACCTTTGTGTCAAATTATTTTATAGAACTCTTTGGAGAGAAGAATCTAGATAAAATACCCAACATTCCCCTCTTCAAAATTGGATACTATCTTGTGGAACACACTCAGCGCTACGAAAATGAATGGCATGGAATAGGATATAGGGATGAAAGAGTATGGACACATATGTTTCCAAATACACTGGATGGAATACCAAATAAATTGTCCAAAATTGAAGAAGAATGTGTTCGCACACTCAACTGGTTTGACATCAAAGAGAATTTTATCAAAGATTTTGAATTCACCCCAGAGGAGGAGCACTTAAGAGAAGCAACCTAGAAAATCAAAAAAATTCTTGAAAAACCAACACCAGCCATGCAAAAACAAAAATGGAAAATGACGTTCGGCATAGGATTGACATCGACATGCCACTTTATTTCGACAGATAACAACAAAAGTATAACTACTCGATGAATTGACATGGAAAACACAAGTTTCCTGGTCAAATATTTATGTGGAGAAGTAATCAATGAGCCATGCAAAATTATGTAAAATCAATATTAAAATTAACCAAGGAAGAGAAGTATGATCTAGAACAACTCAACTTTCCATAAATATTGACTAAATTTTAAGAAGGGGAATGACACCTTCATGAAGAAAAACCACCAGAATTGATGAATGATGAGATAAAAAAAAAGGAATTGAATATATTAAATGAAAATTGACCTAATATGGCACAAGTAGGTGATTACTAGTTGGAAAAATAGATAACTAATATAGTCAACCTACTGAGGGAGTACCAAGATGTGTTTTCTCGATACTATAAAGACTTAAAAGAGATTGTACAATTAATGGGGGAAATGAAAATTGACCTCATCCCTGGGGAAAAACCAATTAAAAAGTGACCTTATAAACTATCATATAAATACAAGTCGATTGTCCAAAAAGAAATTGACTTAATTTTAGAAGTAGCCATTATATACCCAGTCGAAAAATCAAAATGAGCAAGTCCCATGGTGGTCCATCCAAATAATCACGACCCTAAAAATATAAGAATTTGCATCAGATTCATAGGACTTAATAAACTAACATTGACAGATCCATTCCCCACTCCATTTGAGGATGAAATAATCAATTAAGTTGTGGGACATGAATGTTATTCTTTTACAAATGGCTTCTCAGGATACAACCAAGTGCCCATAGCCAAAGAAGACCAACCAAAGATGACATTTGTATTTGAATTTGGATCCTTTTCCTATAGAGTAATTCCATTTGGGCTAAAGAATGCCCCTTCATTACTTTCAAGGGTAGTGGTGAAGGAATTTCAAGAAAACATTTACAAGACAATGGTTGTCTATTTCAATGACTAGACCATATACAACTTATTTAACAACCACATACAACGACTGAGGTTAATGCTTGAAAGATGTAGGAAAATTCAATTGTCCCTAGATATTAAGAAATATATATTTTCCACCTTAATTGGCATCCTCTTAGGACATGTCGTATGCTAGGATGCCGTGAAGGTATATATGGAAAAAAATAAAATCATTCTTGACTTAAAACCACATGTCAATGAAAAGAAGATAAAACTATTCATGGGGCATACTGGGTATTCTAGAAAGTTCATATGCCATTATTTACACATTACTTTTCCAATGGATGAATCACTTCGGAAAGAAGTCTAATTTAGATGGAGCCAAGACTGTCAAGATTTGTTTGAATTCTTAAAGAAAAAATTGGTCAAATCCCCTATACTTAAATTTATCGACTTCTCAATAAGATCTCATGTACTTGTCAATGCATCAAGTGTTGTTGTAGGATCGGTTCTCGCACAACCATATGACGAAACAATCGACCATCCGAATTCTTATGCTAGTTGGAATATAAATAAAGAAGAAATAAATTATTCGACTACATAAAGAGAAGCCTTGTCAATGATCTTTTCACTGCAAAAATTTCTGACATTATTTACTCGTGAACCCGTTTACATTTTTCACAGATCACTAGGCCTTGAAGTATCTAGTAAACAAACCCTTCATCAAGGGAAAATTTTTCATTGGATATTGTTATTTCAATAATTCAAATTCGACGTAATAGTCCAAGTAGGAAAAATGAATGGCATGCCTGACCATCTTTCCCAACTAGATACAGAGGAGGACCCAAACTACATAGAATATGACCTTCCAGATGCACATTTATTTCATATTGAAGTGGCCCCAAAAGATCTTGAAGAAATATAATTTTTTTTGGAAGAAGGGAAGGCACCTGCAGATATCCCTGCAAATAAAAATAAGGTATTATCTCTAAGAGAAACACCATTCACTATCATGAATGGATATCTATATAAATTGGGTCCCGACAACGTCTTGAGGAGATGTGCCTTAGAGCGTGAAAGAGAAAGCATAATTGATGAAGAACGTGTGGGATTAGATGGAGGTCACTTCGAAGATGACACAACATCCTGAAAGATACTCTAGGCAGGTATTTGGTGGCCGAACCTGCACAAAGGTTTTCGAGAGAAAGTGAAAAAATGTGACAATTTCCAAAGAATGGGTTGGCCTCTATGGAAAAAGGAAATTCCCTTGTAGTCGATAAACTCTACTTTACGATTTGAAATTTGGGCCATCGACTTTGTTGGCCCTTTTCCCCTACGAGAAAAAATAATATGTGCAAAGTACATTATTAATGCAGTCAAGTATGTAACCAAGTGGGAAGAGGAAAAACCACTCGAGTCATGTACTAATGAGGTTGTAGAAAAATTCATCTATGAGAATATAATAACAAGATTTGGATGTCCATTAACATTAATCAATGATCAAGGGATGCACTTTGTAAATGATATAATCCAATTCCTTCTCAATAAATTTCTCCTCGGCCATAGAAAATCAACTGCATACCATCCTCAAGAAAATGGTGTTGTTGAATCGTTCAATAAAACATTACACAAAGGACTTACCAAAATATTTGGAATTGACAAGAATGAGTGGGATGATAAAGATCCTGCAGTTATATGGGCATATAGGTCTTCATATAAGAGATCGAATGGATAGACCCCTTTTAAACTTTTCTAGGGACAAGAAGCTATGATTCCACTCCACTTCTGGGCCAACTCAGATAGGGTGGAATATGTTTCCAAGTTCGACCAAGGAAGAAGGTTGATAACAATACATCATAAAGAAGTCCAAAAGAAACAAGAGAAGGCTTCGCATGATTGACATTTAAATAAGAAGTAAATGAATAATGGAGTTATGATCTTATTATATGAAAGTTGAGTGAAAGGAAAACCCAGAAAATTAGAAACAACATAGCTAGGACCATATATTATAGAATACATCCGACCAACAAGAGATATACAATTACAAACTTTGTTGGGCCATCCATTTAAAAAATTAATTAATGGAGCTCATATAAATAGATACAACATATAACAATAGTGATCCCTATTGGAAAAATTCTCATTAAAATGATGCCAAAAAGAAGTGACGAGAACTGAAAGATTATATGTAACAGTTGGTCGATGTCGAAAGATGTAAATAACTTTATTATTAATTAAAAATCATTTTACACTAATAAACTAAATGCACTTGTAATAATTCAGGTATGAAAAACTATTACATGAAGATCAAGTACTAAAGAAGTCCCAATCAACAAAGTTTTCGGGGAAAAACTAGCAAAGAGAAGAATGGAGATAGAAAGAAGTCCCTGGTTGACACACAAAACTTTAGAAGAAGGTAGATCAAAACAACAAAGACATACTACTACATCCCTAGATTTATGACAATTACTTATTAGGCAACAATCGATCAAATAAGGAATATCTCCATCAAGCGAATGTAGAAACTTTGAATCAAGCGAGCATGGATCAAGAGAGTGAATACATCATAAAATTAAGGGGAAGTAAAACAAACCAATATATCGACAGAGAAATTACCAATATTATCAACCAATAAAAACTAATAGCTGAAAAATCGATGACACAAAATCAGTAGTTGGGCGGCTCATGTATCGACTGTGAATTAATAGAGGGGACCCAGTTCATCTGGAATGTGAAAAAAACGGCTATGAAAGTTTTGACTCAAGAAACAACAACATAAATAAACAATGAAAAGAAAGGATCAATGGATAAGTTAGAGACATTGATGACCGACATGACATAGAATACCGTTATGCAGCCACTACCATAACTACAGAACAATGTGATGCATACGACCAACAATTAGAAACCACCGCAATTAACGCCCAACAAGACTCACACTCATGCCAACTCATCATTGACATAGATGTCCCCTTGCATGATTCGACCAACCCATCAATAGTTATGACCAAGACACACTAATCGATGGAAAACTAAGAAACATTTAATACAAACTTGTCACTCCCTCCTATAAATCTTGAGGAAGTTTATGACTTCAACTCATTGTTATTTTCTACTTCATAGGAAAGTATTGAGTCGACTGAGCATGCGAGTGACCCCATTATTCCTCCATATTTTCTAAGTACAATCGAAATCGATTCAGAAATTTCAAGAATGAGGGGTTAGGTCTCCGAAGCATAGGTAGAGCCAATATCAAAGTAGAAATTCGATAGAGTGACTGCAACACCACTTCAAATCTAGATGAAAAATATCTGATAGTCGTGGCTAGAAGAAATGGAATTCATCATGCAATGGAATAATTTCACTAACTGGGGGATGGAGGAAGACCATTGGATGGATGAAAGATAATTCCTTGAAAGAGAAGGAATTAGACACATTTTAGGAGCTCCGTAGATGGACGACTTAGGTCATTTGAAGGAAGAAGCAGACAAATTCACTGTCAATCGATATCATGAATAATACATATGTATTGACAAAATGTTATATGTTAAAATTACTCACTTTGATAATCTCACATTCTCATTGTTGTGAGTGTCATAAGTGTCACACTTTTGTCACAAGTGTCACACTTTTGTAGCAAGTGTTGTAAGTGTCACATTCTCGTCACGTAAGTGTCACATTGCAAACGACACCATGAGAACACTTGCTATGACCCCTAAAACATGTTAGAAGAAGAATCCCCATCATTTGACAGTCAGAACAAAGTGTTTTTCTATGATAATTGGTCATCTTGACAAATTTTGGAAGATCAATGCTTCCCTGCTCATATACAAGGAGAACTGGTTCTCTTTCTCTATCTATCGAATTGGTTGAGAAAATCTGGGAAGAAATCCCTGTTTTCTCTAAGTACATATATGGATGGATCGAATTGGTTTGACTCGAATCTAACCCTTAGGCTACATCTAAGAGAGATATAATGACTGATGGATTCATATCCTCAACTAATCCCAAATATAACCAAGGTGGTTGGGCCTCTCAAAGACTATAAATGGAGGCATTCTCATGGTAAACAAAAGAGGAAAATAATGAGAAAACACATTTTCATTCTGATCATGGATCTTTCGAGCAAGGGGTTGGATGAGGAGGACTTGGAGAAGTTGTTGCAAAATCATTTGAGGATTTTAAGTATCTCTTTAAAGTTATCATTAATATACTTGGATTATTTCCTTCTAGTACATGTTCACATGTTCTTGTCGATGTTTGTTTTAATCTTTCATCAATAGATCGATTTTGTCTAATCCATTAGAGTAGGATATAGTTGTTTGTCTCTTGGGATCCATTGCAGTTATTGTTCAGAACTTGTGCATTGGAGAAGTGTGGACGAACTTCAAAAGTGAGGTACATCATACTATCCCTCCTTTTCTCTTTTTTGATGGGCATAATAAATCTATAGGAATGGTAGTGTCCAGAGGTAGTTTTCTGTCTTAGTAAAGGGGTCTCTACTCCGAGGGAAGATTCACCTATCCATAGGGGAATTATTCCGTAACAAAAATTGGCGAATCCACTGGGGATCGAACTTTTAGTTTTTTTATTTATTTCCTTGGTATTTCCTTTCCTTTTGTCTATCTTTAGATCCCATTTTCTGATTTAAATTTGTACTCACATCTTTTCATCCTTGCACAGTTGTCTTATAGAGTCTCTGAATGAATTTCCCTGAGTTTTTTGGGTTTCTCTAAAAAAAAACTCGTAAATAGCGCCTTCTCCAGTTCAAGTCAGAGCGTTGATAGCCTGATCAAAGCTCCCCCAGAGTGTGTTAGGGAGCGCTATACTGCTCTGGTGCTATGATTTCTAGAGCGCAGATTTTTCTTTATTTTCAAAGATTGTTGGTTGTTTGCTTGTTGGGAATAGTTATTGGGTCTTTCTGTCTGGATCAAATCTTATTCTATCAGATATTTTATTTTGTTCACTTACAATTCGCTTCTTTTCATTATTTTAATCTTGATTGGGTTTGTATTGTCTTTCCTTATTGAAAAAACGACCATTTTCTCTCAAACTTGGGTTCTTTTTTCTACTCTTTTCGTTTATCTAATTGATTGGAGATTTTAATAAGGAAAGTCATTGATCTCAATACTGTTTACATTGTATTGGATCCCTTAACTCAATTCTAGAAGACTATTTAAGTGTAATTGTTTTCTTTTTGGTGTTTTTCTTTGAGTGGATAGTTTGTTCTTCTTTTAGTCTCTTATCGATTGCTAAGAGTGTCTTTGTTTATGTGCTTTTTCTTCCTACTGGTAAAACTGTGAGGAAGATTTCACCAAGCTGTAAGTATGTTAAGCAAACCACCAACCTAACTGATCCACTCACTCATATCCTATCCCCTTCTTAATTTTATCAAGTGATGTTGGATTCCATCACCAACTAGTATGTTCATTGAGAGAATGTATTGTTTGCTTGTTGGTTTTCTAGATTTTTTAGCGAGTGTTGTTTGTTTACTTTAGTTGTCTTTCAACATTGGTACTGTGGTTGATAAATGTCTTCGTAGATCACGTAGGATGCAAGGGTTTCCACTAGAAGGATTTGAACCCCTACCTCCTAACTCACCTGAAGACACTTACCGTGAAGAGGTCGAGAACCATTCAGATGTTGGGAGTGATGCTACTCCTTTGCTAGAAAATACCGAGAGAGATTTAGTTAAGGTTGAGGAAGGTTCCACCATTCCTATTAACCCATATTTGCACGTTCCTCTCGATCCACTCCTTTTCCTACTAGAATACTCAGGTAACATCATAGTAGAAGACCACCTCATCTTACCATCAAGGCCATATAATCAACCAGATATGGAATTCATACAACCAAATTTTAGCGCTCTACTGAGATGGTAGATCCACAACAAAAAAAATTTCATTCTATAAGGAGGACTCCATCAGAATGATATCTTTATGAATTTTTTTATTTTTGTCGACCACCTTTTGACCCTCCTCATGCCTCTACCACTGCCGGTGTAGAGGCAGTACCTTCAGGTCATCCCATTAACCGTCTTGTTGAACCAACAATCAATATTGATACCACTTCAGGGTAATCTCATAGTGAAACAAGAGTCATGTTTCCTAGTCATGTGCACAACACCTTGATAGTTAAACCTACTGCTCCTCTTCAAGCTTCTATTTCATAGACTCCACAGAACCCTATTGGTACACCTTAGCATCAGAAATGAAAAACCCCTCCATAGACATAAACCCAACTGTTGGTCAAATACCTACTGGGAGGAAACCCCTTTGACCAGTCACATCCCAATTTCTACCCAACCAATGATAGGGGGACCATATCAACCTTCGTTCAACGAAAACCCCATGCAATCCTAGGGACCATCCCAAGGAGGTATGTTCCATCAACAACATCCGAGAGTGTCATCAAACCCCAACCCGTAAGGATGAATAAAAAATCCCAATGTACTACATTCTGAAAAACCCTTCCCGGGGGTCCCGAATCCCACTTGGGGTCCTCAAGGTCAACAATATTTTCCTCCCCAAGGGCCAAATCCTTACCCTTCTCAAGGAAAACCTAGTTACCCTCCTCAAGGGAATACTGGTTATCCACCTCAAAATAATCAAGTGAACTATACTCCCTCGGGTTACACTGGTTATCCTCCCCAGGGACAATTGCGTTTCCCTTCTCCTTTTATGCACATTCCTCAACAGATGAATCCTACTTTTGTTGGTCAACAACAATAGTATATGGGAGGGCCTACTAGCTACAACTATCCACCTAAACCAATATACATCCCTACTGGTGTCCCCATTCCACACCAGTATCATCCTTAATTTAATCGACAGTTACCATTCTTATCCACTCTAGATCTAAGGAATCTGTCAAGATTGCCAAATGATCCCATATTACATTATCGTTTTTGGCTAGTTATTCCTGCTAAATTTCCTTCTGATATTCCAAAATTTGACAGTAAACCTGGGGAATACCCTAATAACCACGTTATGACTTTTCATCTATGGTTTTCATAAAATTCACTAATGGATGATTCTATCTAGTTACATATTTTCTAGAGTACACTTACATGTTCAACAACCAAATGGTGCATTGAGTTACAATGTAGAACATTTCAAGATGTTAACTCCTTTACCATGGATTTTATCACACACTTCCAATTACCTATCTGTTATGAGACAAGAACAAAATTTTTGACCTCCCTTTGTCAAACCAACTCCGTACATATCTCTGATCATATTCATGAGTGGAGATGATGACAACGGTTGATCAAAGCAACCATTCCTGAACAATTACTAGTTGAATGGTTCACTAAATATATTTTACCTACAATTTCTCCTGATGTAGCTATGGGTGGTCTCGTTACTAAAGAGGAAGCCATTGCTCGTGCTCAATATTTGGACTTGGTTTATTCCCAATCTGGTACTTTGTATGAATTGATTCCAAATTCTCCCTGTACATCAACTGATCCATCAAAACCATCCTCCACTGCTCACGTATACGTAGTTATCGGTTCTGTCAAAACCAAATCCAGTTCACAATCTACCGGAACGAATAATAGCTCAGTCACTGCCCTCACTACCGGATCGACTTCACTCTCACTAAGCTCCACCCCGAATCAAGTATATGAGGTGAATGCAGTTCAATTTGATTCTCCACAATATTCAGGGGGGGAAAGAAAAATAAGAACAAACCAAAGGCAAAAAATAATCAAACTGAAAATGCAAAAACAAAATCTCAACCACCTATTACTGAGAAACAACTGTTGAGTACATTTTTATGCTTCCTTTTTGCTCTATAAACTACACTTCTTCCTCTATATCCACCCATTTTTCCTTTATTTCATTCCATATTTTCCATAAAACAGCTTATGAAAGGTATATTTATCATTCTTTATCTTAAGAATTGAGTTTTCTAAATTTTGGCATTAAAATTGAAAATTTATCAGAAATTACAGGATTTGACTAAATCCTGTAATTGCTCCTAGGTTCGTGTACTTGCAGGACACCTGGGAGAAATCTAAGACTTGGGTCATGAAACTTGATGTACAAGGATGGATAATGAGCTATCATCTTCGATATTTGAGCCTTCCAGATGTTCGGTCAATGTTGGTCAAACAAGGCCACTTCAGTAGAAAATACCCTGTTTTAGCCTTAAATCATGGACAGTTTTGGATTTTCGTGGGATTTGACCATATATTATGGATCTAAAGGAGGCATTCAACCTTACTAGAATATATTATGAATCTGATCATGATATTTAGGAGATTTATTAGCATTTTTAGTTTTAAAACTCTTGTATAAATACTCTAAAGCATAGACTAGTATGACAACCTTGAATGTGAATGAAGAAACTTTGGAATTTGCAATATTGAGATCATTTCTGCATTTTGTTCTTGATAATGCCTATGATATGATGATGTGAATTTTGTTGGAGATCTTTCTTAGCTGAGACAACTCAAGTGTACGAGTGAAGCATTGGAGGGCCCCCTTTGCCAAACTAGTACACTCTTTCTTTATGTTCTTTTCAAGTAATCTTTGATACATGTTTTATATTAGATCTTGTTGTAGATGATTTTTATTCATATATTGTTGTAGTTAGATGAATTCCATAGCTAAGTCATATGCTTAATGTT
>SNQJ01S0026827.1:19364-35446 GCA_010110895.2 Picea sitchensis | reverse complement strand
TTATTAACTTCTAGTTTCATTTTTCAGCTTCAAAAGTTTTACAAATACTTATCTCTGAGACTTGAGGACAAGTCAATAAATAAGGCTGAGGGGGATAAGGTATATATTTTTAAAACCTTTCAAGCCTTCTACAGATGACAACATGCATTTAAAAAAGGAATTTCATCCAGTAGAGGGACCTGAGAAAAGTATCCATTCCATTCAACAGAGGGACCTGAGAAACATATCAATTTGATTCAGTAGAGGGACCTGAGAAAAGTATCCATTCCATTCAGTAGAGGGACCTGAGGAAAATATCAATTCCATTCAGTAGAGGGACCTGAGAAACATATCAATTCCATTCAGCAGAGGGACCTGAGGAAAATATCAATTCCATTCAGCAGAGGGACCTGAGAAACATATCAATTTCATTCAACAAGAGACCTGAGGAAAATATCAATTCCAATCAGCAGAGGGACCTGAGATACTAAGAAAAAGAAATACAAGAGGAAATTGAGGACTTACAACAACATTCCATCCAGCTTCAGTCAGGCAAAACACAATGAGAAAACAAGTTAGTATACATTTTCCTTTTTAATGCTTTAAATTTGAGAAATTCTTCCTAAGCTAAGCAATGATAAATATCCTATCTTTCCTTTCCACTACATCATCTTTTCATCACTCCATTTTCATATATCCTCAAAAGAATTAAAAATGGTACTCAAAGGAACCAATTTTGGTTTCCAAAGGAGTTATAAAGAAGGATTGGGTTTCAAATACAAACACATTGTTTGTTTTGAGTTGTCAAATGCTCTATTTCTGAAGACATAAGTTGCATACACAGACTGAATTATTGTTGCATACACAGACTGAATTATTGTTGCATAGATTAAAGGTTGTTTGCATATACATTTCAAAAAGGGGTCATAAGAGGAAGGTTTCATGCTTGATGAAGAGGTTGGTTAGTCAAGGAAACGAATTAAGAAGTTATAAGTCAAGTGAACACATTTTCAAAAACAAAACACCATTTCTTATGATGATTGCAACGAGGAGGGAAGTACAAAGGTACAGATATAACAACACCTTCAGCTATGATCGTTGTACAACCCATTTTTAAAATGATAAAAACCCTTGTTTAAGTCTCCTCCAACGTTTTTTTCTCCCTTCATAAAAGTGATTTCGACTCAAACGATTTTCATATTGTTGTGTCTCACTTGCATGCTCCCCAGACTCGAACCACCAACGCACTCCTGTGCACACTTACCTCCATTTCAAATTTGCACGCTTTGTTTCACCACGCCAGTGCCATCCCAAATCCCTACGCTCTAGCAAATTGTTCCCTCCTACACCTTCCTATCCCGAAATTCTCTAATAAAAAAATGAATTGTATGTTGACAATTTCACTGTCAACATACAACATTTTCATCCTGTGAAAAAAACACGAAGGTTGAAGGATATATGTGGTGAGCAAAGGCAAGAGGACATATTCAAATAGGAGTTGGCCATTGAAGGTAAGCTCGAACTCAAATAATTGAACAACTAAGTGTAAAATTCAACGTCCTGTGGTACATTTTGAAAACAAGACAGTTCATTTTTAGCAGAGGTCGTCTGTAAGAAGGAAAATTGAGCTGGAACTCAACAAGAAGCCTGAGAATTTTTTCGAAATTACCAGGTATGCCCTTGCATACATTTTTTTTTATGATTGAAGAATAGAGAACAGCTTAGGAATTTGAAAAATATGAGATTTCCTTTGCTTTTGAATAGAAAATCTTATTGAAGACCATGCA
Source organism: Picea sitchensis (assembly GCA_010110895.2). Classification (NCBI taxonomy): domain Eukaryota; kingdom Viridiplantae; phylum Streptophyta; class Pinopsida; order Pinales; family Pinaceae; genus Picea; species Picea sitchensis. The sequence goes on along the minus strand of SNQJ01S0026827.1, from coordinate 33,680 downwards.
CAGAATAAAATCCAAACAGAGTCTGCAATTTTAAGAAATTTTGGTCAAAATAATTGCAGGGTTGAAACTTTTAGACCTCCTTTCTATAAACAGTGGAAATATTTTAGGGTCCTGCTCTTAAAAATTGGAAGTATGGTGTCTAGATGTGAACTAGGGAAGCTTGTTACATTAGAAATTCATAGGGATTGTATACAAATTTTGGAGCAAAAATAGTGGATAGGTTTCTTTGAGAAATTTTATGGATCTTGTGAAGAAGTTTCTTTAGAATTTGCTCACTCATTTGATGGGGAAAGGGCTACTATTGGAAACCTTACCATTAGGATCTCTGAAGATAGCATTGCACATGTCATTGGACTTCCTCAAATAGGAGAAAGATATTTCAAAACCAAGCATTTCAAAGATAAATCATGGGCACCTTTTATTTCCAGGTCAAGGGTAGCAACAGTAAATTGGAAGAAGGGAATTCCAAGGAGTTGGTTGATTCATCCTTGGGATGAATTAGCATATCTAATACAGAAATTTATAACTTGTGAGGGAAGGTTTAGCATCATATACCTATATCACATTAAACTGCTACAACACTTAAAAGGTGACTGTGAAATCAACATGCCTTATTTTCTATTGCAAAGCCTTTCTAAGATGGCTAAGGTTGTCCAAAAACAAGGAAGGAACAGAGAAAAGAGTTTATATCACTGTGGTTTTATTAAAATGATCATTATATATGAACTACAGAAGAAAATTTTGACTTGGAAACAGTTTATCATTGAAAATGGTTTTGAAACAATAAAGGAGGAAGAAGAAGAGGAACAAATTTTAGTTGTGACCGATGATGAGGAAGAAGTATAGAACCCCAAGGCAACAAGCTCAAAACCTCTTATGGGGAGGAGAAGAACAAGAAGCATGGTGATAAAGGAGAAAGAATTTGAAGAAAAAGACAAGATTTTTACCACATATGAAAGAAAATCAAGGAAACTCCAACAAGTTCAAAGGGGCCAAATACAAGAAAATGATGATGAAGCACAGTATGCACATATTCAGACTCTAGAGGCACAATCCTTGGGAAATGATGGTTTTGAAGAACAATAAACTTCCACATATGAACAAATGAGAGAAGATGTGGAACAATTAATTAAATACATGAAATAAGAACCTCAAATGGAAGAAGTGGCTGGTGGGTCCACATCTGAACTTGATAGGAAAAATAAGGAAAATGAAGAGAAAAGTCAAGGAAATTGAATTCCTGGAAAGACACATAAAAACAGAGAATGAAATGCTAAGGACTCAAAGCCATAAAACACAGCAGGAGAATGAAACTTTGAAGAAGAAGAACAAGAAGCTTCAAAAGCAAAACAAGTTAATCTCCAAACAAGCCTATAAGTGGTTTCAACAGAAAAAGGCATATAAAGAGAAATATCAAAGAATGAAAGCACTTCATACAGCTCAGGTGAATGTGGAAACATTATTACAGACAACAGAGGTGGCAGAAGATCAGTGACAAAGGTTCAGGGACATTTTTGTGCATGAGGACATGCAAAGACTTCCTCTTGGGGGAGATGTAGAGTACATTTTTATGCTTCCTTTTTGCTCTATAAACTACACTTTTTCCTCTATATCCATCCATTTTGCCTTCATTTCATTCCATATTTTCCATAAAACAACTTATGCAAGGTATATTTATCATTCTTTAGCTTAAGAATTCAGTCATCTAACACTATCGGAGCTATAGATCCTGAGTCATCTAACACTATCACATTTAACCTGGATAACTTTAAATCATGCCTCTCTCACCAGATTGCTTTCCAGATCGATGTTGTTTTCCTTAGTCAACATATTTCTCACGATCTTGGATTAGGGGGAATCCACATGTGTCATGTCTTTATCTTGTTGGAAAGGCCTCAAATCTCCTGGTCTTAATCAATCTCCCCCCACATTATGAGCATTCGATGGAAGATGTTTTCATCCTCATGGACTATTGCACTCCTTAGCCATTCAATTGGGAGGAAAAATTGTTTCAGTAGATGTTGAAGTGGTCCATGCTCCCCTTGATTATAATTTGTTGCTAGGAAGAATTTGGTTATATTCTATGACTTTCGTCGCTTCATCGGATTTTTGATGTGTCCAATTCCCTCATCAAGGTAAAATTGTGACCATAGATCAGTTAGATTATTGCACCCCCAACGCACACACTCAGACGACCAACAATGTTCCTTTTCTGAGAGATTCCAAAATCACTTATGAAAGAGTTGGGGTCGGTCTCTTGAAAGACTCTTCTCTCATGGGTACCTTCCCTACACCTCTTCTTCCTTCTATGCAAGATATCACAACAATCAATTTGATCTTGATTATGGCACATCAATCCTACGAATCAGCTAATCCATGGATCGTGCCAAGTCCCTTATAATTTGATGCACTAGGTGACACCATGTCACTTAATCCTATAGAGGCTCAATACGATGCCATCCAGTCTACCTTTCCTTCACCGGATGACAAACATCTGCTGGAGTTTATGACTTATTCGTTACAATCCTAGTTAAATTCCATATCCTCTACTTTCATTTACATCCTACATATTTTTCCATCTGATGAATCTATTATGAAGAGGCTTAGTATCGAGGAGGCACCATGGGATGACAACCACCATCGTTCATACTTTATTCCCAGTTTNTAGAGAGAAATATTTCATTTATCTTTCCTAGTGATATCATCGAATCTCCCCAATCTCCAATACTCACTTAGGATACCATCTCTGAGGGGAATTTGGGAGACATGTCTTCCATGATTATGGTCGACATATCCATTAAAGAAGGTATTGTGGAAAACATATAGCTAGGCACCAATTGTTCAGCTCAAGAAGTTGAAATTTATACTGCCTTGTTTAAACAATTTCATAAGGTGTTTACCTGGATCTATGAAGAGATGTCAGGGATCGATCCATCAATCATTGTGAATGAAATAAATACTTACCCAGGAGTTAAACCTATGAGAAATAAATCCACCTGGTCCATCCTAAGAAGACCGCGACAATCAAGGCAGAAGTAGAAAAACTTTTGAAATCTAGTTTTATTTATCCTATCCCTATGACCAAATGGGTTTCCAACATCGTTTTGGTCACTAAGAAACATGGTACCATTCATGTTTGCGTCGATTATCGAGATATTAATAAGGATTTTCCCAAGGACAATTACCTTACACCCTTTATCGACCAAATTATCGATAATTGTGCTAGACACATCATTTTCTCCTTTATGGATTGATTTTACGGATACAACCAGATCGACATTTTACTGAATGATCAACATAAAAAACCTTCATATTTCCTTGGGGACTTTCTCTTATCAGAAATTATCTTTTGGACTTAAAAACGTTGGATCCACATTTCAGTGAGCCATGCCTTATGTCTTCCATGATATAAAACATATTGTTAAAACCTATCCCGATGACTTACCCTCTCACTCATCTCGTCGACGAGACCACATTGGTCACCTACAAGCCATATTTCTTTGATGTTGGTTTTACAATATACTTTTGAACCCCCATAAATGCATCTTCGTTGTTGAATCAGGAAGACTCCTCGGATTTGTAGTCTCCAAATATGGGATTAGAGTGGATCCCTTAAAACTCAAATCCATTCTAGCTTTACATCATCCCAATAACCTTACCCAACTGCAAAGTTTGCAAGGGAAGGAAAACTTTATTCACCACTTCATTTGAAATTACTCTGAAATCACTAAAGGATTCATGAGATTGCTATAGAAAGACGCCCCTTTCATCTGGGATGCAACTTGTCAACACTCATTTGATGCTCTTAAGCATGCCTTAACAAACACGCCTTTTTTGCATCCATTGAATTATGAAAAACATTATATCCTTTATTTGGTTGCCTCTACTTACACTATCACTATGGTGTTAATACCAGAGAATGATGATGACACCAAACACGTGATCTACTATCTGAGTAAAAGTTTATCAGGTCCCAAAATCTGGTATTCACATGTCAAAAAGTTGTCTTTCACAACAGTTATTTCCATCCATATATTTATCCATTACATTCTATTACGCACTACCACAATCATTGCAGACTAGAACCCCATGTACCACATATTGGATCATCAAGTACTTGGGGGAAAATATTCAAAATGGATCATCATTCTCTAATAATTTGATCTCAAGTTTTCCAAGTCGAAAGCTAAAAAATCATTGGTTTTTGTGGAACTGATTTGTGATATTCCCCATACTAATGAGGATAATGAGCCCCATGATTCTCTTCCTTATGAATTCTTGTTACTTATTAGTACGTATGATCCTTGGTACGAAGATATTATTCTCTATCTCCAAACCCAACGCGTTCAACCTAACATTTCACTTGATGAACAACGTCACATTCAACACCACTCCAAACGCTACCTCATCATCGACGACACATTGTACCATCGTGGAATTGATATTTTCCCATGACCTTGTTTGACCCACGAAGAGGTTGAATTATTCTTAAATGACTGTCACCTTGGATCTTGTGGAAGTCATCTTTCTGGGATGGCTACAACCCAAAAAATCTTACATGTCGATTATTTTTGGCCTTCCATATTCAAAGATTGCATTGAGGCCATTAAAAAATGCCCACCCTGTAAACTATTTGAGAAGAAAGAATGTATCCAGCCCTCTCTACTGCATCCCATTTTCTTCGTCGGCCCCTTTTCCAAATGGGGCATTGATTTTATGCAATGTAATGCTACCTCAGCTAGGGGGTGCAGTTATATCATCATGGTCGTCAATTACTTCACTAAATGAGCTGAGGCTATGTCTAAATTCCTTAACGATGGCTTCACTGCAACACTCTTTGTGCTTAACCACATCATCACTCAATTTGGTGTGCCACAAGCTATTGTAATTGATCAAGGATCACATTTCCAGAACCATATGATGGGTGAATTGTGCACCAAGATAGGTTTTCACCATGAAAACTCATCCCCCTATTATCCTCAGTAAAATGGACAAGTTGAAGCCATCAACAAAGTCCTGAAGACCATGCTTCGATGCATGGTGGGAGTAAAAAAAACCTCTTGGAACTTGCATCTCTTATCTGCACTCTGGGCGTATCGAACATCAGTTAAAACCACAACTGGATTTACACCCTTCCAGTTGGTATCGGGATAGAAGAAGTATTACCAATCGAATGCAATATTCCTTCGTTGAAACCTGTCGTAGAACTCTTACCCCACACTTTTTCTAAAGAGGAAAAATTATTATATCTGACCAAGTTGGATGAAAATTGTCGTGATGCTTCTCTCATCAATGAGACATATACAAAATGCATGAAAAATCAATATGATAAGTCCATCCAACCTCGCATTTTCGCAGAAGGAGATCTTGTCCTAGTCTATGATCAAGATCATGACAAACCGGGGGTAGGAAAGTTAGAACCCATGTGGCATGGGCCTTACATCATAAAATTTGTGCTACACAGAGGTGCCTACAAGTTATTAGACTACAATGGAATATCTCTCAGTGAGCCTCGAAATGGGATTTACCTCAATAAGTACTATGCATATAATATCTCACATGTGTGTTTTGTACATTACTTTACTATATACTTTTGACTTGGTGTGTCTTTTCTTTTGCGTGCACGAATTTTGTCTCATCTGCTTATACTTTTCTTTGTGATTGAATGCGACGTAGAGGACATCACCCTTTCCCATCTATTTCATATTTGTGGATGGTGCTGGTCGACATACCCAGAACATTGCTTCTGCAGCTTGGGTCATCTACCACTCTGGTGAGTTAGTGAGTTCAGGAGGGATTTCCTCAGATGTGCAACCAATAACGTTGTAGAGTATCACGCCGTTATCGGAATTTTAGCCAAAGCCTCCTCTCTAGGTATAACTCAATTGATTATCAACCTCGACTCTCAACTTGTGGTCCGTCAAATAAATCGTGAATACGTTGTTCAAAACTTGGTTTTACTACATCTCCACCTAAGGGTTCGTCATCTCGAAAGATCGTTTGAATTTCTCCAATATAGATATATATCAAGAGAACTTAATACAACTTTCGATTCATTAGAAAATTGCATGTTGGATTGGTATATTGCGCATAGATAAACATTTCAAACATAAATCATATGTAGAAAAACATCACATAAAAAAACAAAAATACAACATAGGTAGCCGCAAAAATTGTATATATATATATATAAGTGTGATAGAATTTGTTTTTGAAAGAACATCATAGAAAAGTACATAACGAGGAAAAATTGGGCCTTCATGCCCATAGTATCATCATAAGGACTACAAAATGACTGAGGACTCTAATCATCCTCCTGTATCACATTGTGCTATGCATAGCACACTACTACTCGTGTCACTCATCGAAGCAAATGATTGAGGCTTTCAGAGACCCCATCTATATGTTGTTGCAAGTGTAGAGGCACAACTCAAATCCTTAGGGGTGGGACACCCATCGTCAAACCTCGAAGGTTTCTCTCCACCTCTCAAATCCCTCTCTCTACGACCTTATGCTCGAATGTCGCTTGTGCATCTCCGTGATGCCCCAATTCTAGCATCTCTGTTGGACGTGACGCACCTCTTTCTGCCTGATGAAAACAAAATGGTTTATATCCCTTGTTGTACAACCAAAAACATATTGTTGCAGGGTTATGGTTTTTTCATACCTGATGCGACCCACTGGATAACCTTAACAAGGACTAGGTCAACACTGCCTCTGAAATCTACCGCAACATAAGGGAAGTCCTCAATCACCACTAACTTTCTCCTCCACCATGCGAAGAAGCCCACAATGAATCTAAAAGCTGAGGGATCATTCCCCAAAGTAGGGGAAATGTTGGTCCACCTCTCTATACGAGGCTCAGTCATGGGGCGTGCTATCATAGCAACCTGTGGCTACATATGGAGAATCCACTCTAGAAAAAATGAAACCAAGAAAGAACCATATCCGAATTGTTTCTACCTACCAGTCCTGCATTTGGATATTTGGTCTTTGACATTCCTCAGGAACCCTGCACTCCAATTAAATATTCTTGGTTCCAAACACTATATGGCGTAAGAGATTTGAGATTTTGAATCCATATGGGAACTATTGCTCCCCACCAACTTGGTGATGGAGAATAGGATGGATCGAAGTGCTATATCCCTGACATATTTTATCACAATCCTTCCACCCACCAACCGTGACCCTGGTATACACTATTTGGTAACATATGCCTCGCTCAGTATTGAAGTAGCCCGATGTCTAGAAAAAAGTATGGGTTCCAATCTCCTAGAGATCCTCATAAAAAAATATACATTGTCCATCTCAATTTCAATCATGTGCAGCCCTATTTGGAACTCTTGCTCGACGTCATCCCATAGACCAATCAAATGTTTATCTTCTTTTGTAGATATTTATATTTAATTGTTACAATAGAATGGTCACTATTAATTATTTATTATATTTATTTTAACAATTGTAAGTTTTAAGGTATCATTATAGTGACACTTGAAGGAGTGATTTTCTCATTGTACCTAAAAATAGTAAGGTGTAGAGAAGTGGTGGAAGGCCCAGATGTAGTATGGTATACTCTTTTAACCTAGATAGATCACCTTTAAGATAGACATATTAATTACTTAATGCTTGCTTTATGAATATGCTTGGACTCATGGATATGCAACTACTTATTTCAGTTTTGAATTGAGTGAATAAGTGTTGTGATCTCTTGCACCATTGAAATTAATGTGACTACCCTTGCGTGCCTTGAACAAGGTTGATGTATGAATGCTTTGTAATATTTCTTTCACTCCCTGAATTTAATAGATTAGACTTCCTTACGTTTTAGATTTAATTTATAATTATCATGCGCCATGAATGAATTCAGTGTACAAATGATTGTGTGGTTAGTTTTCTCTAGTGCCTTTAGAATAACGAATGACTTATGATCTCTTGCACCATTCAAAATAGATGATTCCCTTGTGCCTTGAACTTGATGTGAATAGATTATTTGAGCATGAAATGAACTAAGTGAATAGACATATTTTCTCGCACGCCATGAAATTATGATGTAATGAATGACTATTTAGATGTTAGACTCTCATGTGCAATGCAATTTAATGTGGTGTGTGATAGGTTATGTGATTAGTTAGAATACTTGTGCTCCATGATTTAGATGTAATGTATGATGATAATTTGTTGATGATTCTTACGCTTGAATAATTTATGTTCAGGTTGGTGGATTTGATCTAGTTGATCACGGCTTGATTGTATTAGTGGGTTGTAGACACCTCTTTGTTCCTAAGAACAGTCGCTAGCCTTGAGACCTTAAATGGTCAAAATCAATTGGATCCAGGGCTTGAGCCTTGATTATGTGTCCTGGAGGTCCTAACCATGCAGGATAGGTTAGTCGAGTATCTATTTCATATTCAGTGGCATGGTTGATCCTTATTATTGTTGCATCAATTGCTTGTAATGTCTTGGACTGCGTCTCTATTATGTTTATGTGTGGATCATGTGTCGTTGTGATTCATGATGGTGTGTTGGCCTTGTTCTATTATTTTTTCGATGATGTGTTGTTTGTAACGTCTATGGGATGACATCGAGCAATGATTCCATGTGGCCTTGTTCTATTATGATTCCACGAGACAGGGATATGATGATATGATTCACATGCACACATGCATCAATTTCTTACTGGAATAACCAGTAAATACCTACAACCAACGAGGAATGGCTCTCTACCTCCAACAATTTGTTTCCATGCCGAAAATAAGAACAAGAGCGAGAAATAATGAATGAGGAAAGAAGTGAGTAAACCCCCAACAACCAAAAACATGGTGTATATAATCACACCCAATAATGCACCACAGGGCCTCCCCAAGAATCTCACATAACCACTTTTCTTAACTAATTCCAAGATGGGTGAATAAAATAAAACATAATAAAATTTATCTTAGACCCCTTTATCTCCCCTCTCTCATGGAATCATATTCCTCTATAACTCTATCCTTGTCATTCTTGCAGCCAATGATGCATTTTTATTATTTATATTCAAAGTATTACATTTTTAGGTTCTCTATCCTTTCATCAAATAAACAAAAAAACATTACTAATCTAGGGACTCAAAACTAGGGTATTATATCATTTTTTAAACTAAAAAAATGTGCATGCATGTGTATTTTTAAAGCATGCACATGCTAAACATTTGTACACATTTCTAAAGCACACACATGTTAAAAACATGTGCACGTTTTTTAAGCATGCACATGAAAAAAACACATTCACTAAACCCACACACACACACACTAAAATGTGTGTGCCTACCTCTATGTAGAAAAATTTAAAAAACAAATGGGATAGCCTTTGTTTCATTTTTATCCAACCCGTGACTATTTTCACTCTTAATGTTCTTTCCAACCCGAACACACCTTTTATAAATGGGCCCAATATTAGCAAGGACAAGCAAGAGGGACATTGGCATCATTGGCCCTAAACATTTTGCAAAAAAATCCTTTCATTTCCAGGTAGATTTTATTTGAGATGTCATTTTTATATTTGTTAAATTATAGAAATTTGCATCATTTTTAAAAATATTTTTTTATTGTTTAATTACAATTGTTATTCCACCACTATGGAGAGAAACTCTAATCCAAACCCTAACCCTAACCATAATCCCCAAAAAGACCCATACAAAAAAAATAATCGGTGTTTAGATGAACTCAGAAACTTAGTTGGTGAGCTTAGGAACATTAGAGATCCATCTTGTATTCCATTGGCCACTTCACTTGACAACATTGTTGCTTCCATTGTCCATACATGTGACATTTTATCTAATATATCCAAATATAGGGCCAACATGAGAGAACACTACTCAACCAACATTAGTAAGGAAGAGGTGAAAGATTGNAAGAACAAGAGCGAGAAATAATGAATGAGGAAAGAAGTGAGTAAACCCCCAACAACCAAAAACATGGTGTATATAATCACACCCAATAATGCACCACAGGGCCTCCCCAAGAATCTCACATAACCACTTTTCTTAACTAATTCCAAGATGGGTGAATAAAATAAAACATAATAAAATTTATCTTAGACCCCTTTATCTCCCCTCTCTCATGGAATCATATTCCTCTATAACTCTATCCTTGTCATTCTTGCAGCCAATGATGCATTTTTATTATTTATATTCAAAGTATTACATTTTTAGGTTCTCTATCCTTTCATCAAATAAACAAAAAAACATTACTAATCTAGGGACTCAAAACTAGGGTATTATATCATTTTTTAAACTAAAAAAATGTGCATGCATGTGTATTTTTAAAGCATGCACATGCTAAACATTTGTACACATTTCTAAAGCACACACATGTTAAAAACATGTGCACGTTTTTTAAGCATGCACATGAAAAAAACACATTCACTAAACCCACACACACACACACTAAAATGTGTGTGCCTACCTCTATGTAGAAAAATTTAAAAAACAAATGGGATAGCCTTTGTTTCATTTTTATCCAACCCGTGACTATTTTCACTCTTAATGTTCTTTCCAACCCGAACACACCTTTTATAAATGGGCCCAATATTAGCAAGGACAAGCAAGAGGGACATTGGCATCATTGGCCCTAAACATTTTGCAAAAAAATCCTTTCATTTCCAGGTAGATTTTATTTGAGATGTCATTTTTATATTTGTTAAATTATAGAAATTTGCATCATTTTTAAAAATATTTTTTTATTGTTTAATTACAATTGTTATTCCACCACTATGGAGAGAAACTCTAATCCAAACCCTAACCCTAACCATAATCCCCAAAAAGACCCATACAAAAAAAATAATCGGTGTTTAGATGAACTCAGAAACTTAGTTGGTGAGCTTAGGAACATTAGAGATCCATCTTGTATTCCATTGGCCACTTCACTTGACAACATTGTTGCTTCCATTGTCCATACATGTGACATTTTATCTAATATATCCAAATATAGGGCCAACATGAGAGAACACTACTCAACCAACATTAGTAAGGAAGAGGTGAAAGATTGAATATAACCAAAGAGATGATTGTTCAATTTTTTATTGACCCTAGAACCAACCAACCACTTCACGTGAGAAAGAGGCATCTTTGCACAGACTAGTGCACATTCCAACCATGTCTAGATTACACGATGGATAGGTGTTTTATGGTATTTGATAAACCTCATTGCAATAACAAAGAGATTCCCTTGTATTTTCCTCATAAATTATATGTCAAGTTCATTATGGGTCTCCTTGTAAATTATTTTGACATTGGTGAATTCAAGGGGGTTTCTCTTGGCTCTGCTCAATATTGAGGAATGGACTGACATAACCCATTAATAAGGTTACCTACTCCTATAAGTATACCCAAACCACCCGCCCAAGCCACCTTAGCTTGGAGATAGGATTTGGACCATTAGTATTGTGATAGCATCCCTAACACATAGTCTAGTTCAACATAACACATTTGTGGTAGATTCTCATCAAGAGCCACTATTTGATTATGTTAAAACACCAATTGTAGGGCTTTCAGTCCACATTGATTCTAGACCATGAACCACATCGAGCAAGGTTATTGATTCAAGTTCCATCCCCGTTGTTTTTCATTAATGCTCTCATTATCTATATACTTTTCATGGCCCGATAGAGGATCCTATTCGGGATAGTTTATTGGACAAGGTTATTATGGCATATTTTTTATATTTTCATTGATTATATATTTAAATTTGCAATTGACAAATATTTCATAAACATAACTTTAAAGTATTTGTAACTATCTTTATTTATTTTTGGCATGTACAACTCTTGCAGGGTACATATCCCCCCAGATATAATACAACAATTGTTGTAGCATGTTCTATTGGGGCTCCTCACACATAGGTATTTAGATGACTTTATGGTTTTTTCCTCATAAAGTTGAACTAAAGTTATAAGTCTTAAATGTGTATAATTGTAAACTTAAATAACTTACATGTGATTTAAATGTCATATTATATAAATTATCATTATATTTATTATCTCTGTTTGACTATATGTTTCATTATGGAAGAAAATCCTCATCTTGGTATTTCTCAATTCATGTAGCAATGAATTTACTATCATGATTAGGGATGATCAATGATTGTAAAACAAATTATAATCAAACTAGTTCAAGGAAAATTGGTGTGGCTTACTACAAACAAAGTTACCAACTTGACAAGAACTTTGACCTCAAAACAATAACTATAGCCCTAAAAACTCATATTTTTGTGTCAAAAACACCAAAATCAACCTGTAAAATTATGACCCTTTTCAACTATGATCCGTAATTTGTATAACAAAATCCTTAAAGTCAACCCCCAAATTGAAAATTTGTGCTAGCAATATGTTGTGGCAAACAACAACTTTCCTGAATTTGTGTTTCATGATTAATTAGTAAATTTAGCCCCCCTTTTTTTCTGTTTGAAAATTGTTTTCAATATTTGTTAATTTTCTTTTGTAAATATGTTTTATGATTTTTTGAAAATTGTTTTCAATATTTGTTAATTTTCTTTTGTAAATATGTTTTATGATTTTATTGAGCATTAATATGTGCAATATTTTTAGAATTGAAACAACTTTTATCCTGATCCTTTTTTATGTTAATTGTAATTTTTATTTCTTTGAATTTCATGAATTCGAACATGAAATTCAAAGTTTTGATTTTGAAATTTCTCCTATTATATGTCATTTTCAGGACATGTGTATTGTTTCTTTTGAATTGTTAGCTTTCATTTGGAGTGGAGTTAAAGAATAATTTACCTCAAGAGTTCTTGATCATACTGTTTACATATTTGTTCTCACCTTAGCTACATAATTTAACATGTTCCGAAACTATTATTTGTCTCATCCTTAGTGTTATTAGCTTACGATTTTATGATTATTTGGATGAGAATTTTTTAAAACAAAAACTTCATTTCATGATTAATTGATCTTAGCTATGCTTAGGGATTTTATTTAAATGTATCATTGGTTCATGGTATTCATGGTGCTTATTGCTAAAATCAATATGAACAAATGAGTTGTGTATTCATTCATCATAACCATGAAACTCTCATTATGATCGAATGTACTCAATTTAATGAGTGATATAGGTAACAATACACTTCGTAGTTTTTGTTTACCATATGAAATTTTTTATTTGAATCCATCTACTTCACATCATGAACAAGTGTGCCCATTTTTGTCGTACCATAAACACTAGTCATTTCTCTCATGAAGGTAAAGACAGGTCCTGAGATTAACACGATTTTTTGATTTGGGATTTTCTGAGTTAGGAGGGTCATTCCAATTAAGAGCGAAGGGTTTGAATTATGTCTCTGTGTGTGCATTTTCACCTTTGATTTTTTCCTGAAATTTTGTCTGAGTTATACTACTAGTTCTGCGATGGGATTTATCTCACATGAATCCCCATGCCCTGAGTTCGTCAAGGAAAATGAGGATGTCATTCGCATGCTTCGAAAAGATGGCTAATTCGAATTTTTAATGACGTTTCATGGCCATAACCTACACGTGACCAGATCTTTTGCTCTCTACATGATGAGGCCATAATTTCCAAGGACAGAAAATGTCCAACAAAAGGTGAAAATGGTCTAATACCAAAAGGATTAGGGATATATGTTGGTTCATGTTTCTTACCTCATCCAAAACTAAGTACAATCATAAAGGTATTCATGTTTCCATGATTAAGAAGGAATGAAAATATATATTAGGGTTTATCAAATGTTATATAACTTGTGAGGGTCGCTACAGTATGTTCTTTCTTTATCATTTTCGTTTTCTTATGGTCTTCGTGGGTTTCGAACTGAATATTCCTTTTTTCCTACTGAAATCCCTCACGAAAATGGCGAAATTTTATTAGAAAGACCATATTAGATCTGAGAGGAACGTCTTTCACCATGGTTTAATTAGGATTTTGATTGAAAATCATTTGATCCATATTAATGACTCATGGGATGAATTTATAAAGAGAAATAATTTTCTAGAAACCCCAGAACTAAACCCTCAGACCCAAGGTATCGAATTCAGTTTCAAATCCACTGATTCAAAAGTTGATTATGACAACAATATTCCACAGGTCTCTGATTCCAATACAATTCCGACAAGGGTTAAGCATAACCATATGCTAAACTTAAATTCAAAACTTAAAACGATGCCTTTTTTTTTTTTAACGAAAACGGTTATAATTTTTATTAGAGGGGTGGCAGAGCCACAATTTCAGTTACAAAGTGTGTTGCATCACTGTTTCATCATAAGATCCATCGTTGTTTCAGCATAATTTCCAACACTGAGTTTCAGCAT